>SJYC01138660.1:0-12897 GCA_006408675.1 Madoqua kirkii
ACCATGAATTGAATTTAGAGTGATGTTAAGGAAGGACTTCACAGAAGTATTAAAATTGGCACTAAATATTATATGTTGCACATGGCTTAAACAATTAGAAAGAAGAGTTAGGATAATCTTTTCAAAAGTGAAGAGTAGAAGAATGTAAAAATATATTCAGGGTGTTGTAAACAAAAGAAACTCAATGCTACATAAATAAAAGGTGAGAGAATTTATCTTGTCTCCCCAAGATAAATCATTGCATCCAAACATTAACATGATCACTGTTAATATCTTCCTTTATCTCCCTATCTAGAGATTGATCTTTCCAGATTACTGCCCTAAGAGGAGCAAAATGATAAAAGACAAAATTAGAGTTTTGATAAAACTGGAGTTTTCATCTAGTGATTAAAATTAGAATTTTACATTCATCTAGGAGGAACAGAAAGAACAAATAATTTCTGAATAAAGAAATCCTTCTTTTTTTTGAAATTTAAAACAACTAATGGTTTGCTTTAAATGAATTATAAGTAAGTTAGGAGAAAGCTTGCACGAATGAATGATGAGTGAGTGAATGAAAAGTAGATAAATATAATGGTTTGATAGGTTCAAAGAGCTATGTGACAACAAATATCAAGAAGTAAAGCACAAAAATAACACTTTGAAAAAGGTAAATAGGCAGTAAAGCAGGAATGCAGAAAACTATGATGTTAGCAGAAGGAGAAATGACAGTGTAGGAGAAAGAGCCGGAGAACGGACTCATGGTTTAATTCCCAGTTTCGTTACTTACAAACTGACTTCAGCAAGCCAATTTCTTCTTCTTCCTTTGCCTTTTAGACCACCATACCTTTTTTGTTGTTTTTGTTGGCTTGATCCTGGCATGTGGGATTTCAGTTCCCCAACCAGGGATTGAAACTGTGTCCCCTGCATTGGAAAGTGGAATCTTAGCCAATGGATGGCTTGAGTCTTTAGTCCTCAATAGCATTTTTACAGAGTTTGTATGATGATCCAATTTAATAATAAATGCAAAATCCCATAGAACTTTCACAAGTTAGATTAGGTTGAACTCAAGTCTCAGAGATTAAGGTAAAATGATTCATGGGTGATATAAGGATGATTGTAGAATTTTCCTAAAGAATTTTAAATTTGGAAGGAAAACAAAGCACAGATATGATTTTAAAAATAGGATCAAGTGAAGTATTTTTAGTAAAGTATTTTTTGTTTGGTTTTAAATGTTTGTCTCCTATACAATAGAGTGAAATATCACATGTAAATTTGTGACTACTACTTTCATGGAAGAAAGAAGGCTTAGAAGAGTGTGTTTGGTAGACCATTTTCCTTAATTGATAAGCATCATCATTGCCAAATAGCAATAAAATGTATTTCACTAGTGATTTTAATAAAAGTATGTACAGAGAAGTAATCCACAGTTTTGTTTTTGTGTCACAGGCTACTCTGAGAATTTGATTAAAATATCAAGTCTTTACTGGAAATTTTACATATGTATAAAATATATTTATAAACAGTGCTGTGATGAACACTGGGGTACACGTGTCTCTTTCAGTTCTGGTTTCCTCAGTGTGTATGCCCAGCAGTGGGATTGCTAGGTCATAAGGCAGTTCTATTTCCAGTTTTTTAAGGAATCTCCACACTGTTCTCCATAGTGTTTGTACTAGTTTGCATTCCCACCAACAGTGTAAGAGGGTTCCCTTTTCTCCACATCCTCTCCAGCATTTATTGCTTGTAGACTTTTGGATCGCAGCCATTCTGACTGGCCTGAAATGGTATCTCACTGTGGTTTTGATTTGCATTTCTCTGATAATGAGTGATGTTGAGCATCTTTTCATGTGTTTGTTAGTCATCTGTATGTCTTCTTTGGAGAAATGCCTATTTAGTTCTTTGGCCCATTTTTTTGATTGGGTCATTTATTTTTCTGGGATTGAGCTGCATAAGTTGCTTGTATATTTTTGAGATTAGTTGTTTGTCAGCTGCTTCATTTGCTATTATTTTCTCCCCTTCAGAAGGCTGTCTTTTCATCTTGCTTATAGCTTCCTTTGTTGTGCAGAAGCTTTTAATTTTAATTAGATCCCATTTGCTTATTTTTGCTTTTATTTCCAGTATTCTGGGAGGTGGGTCATAGAGGATCCTGCTGTGATTTATGTCAAAGAGTGTTTTGCCTACGTTCTCCTCTAGGAGTTTTATAGTTTCTGGTCTTACGTTTAGATCTTTAATCCATTTTGAGTTTATTTTTGTGTATGGTGTTAGAAAGTGTTCTAGTTTCATTCTTTTACAAGTGGTTGACCAGTTTTCCCAGCTGCTGCTGCTGCTACTAAGCCGCTTCAGTTGTGTCTGACTCTGTGCGACCCCATAGATGGCAGCCCACCAGGCTCCCCCATCCCTGAGATTCTCCAGGCAAGAACACTGGAGTGGGTTGCCATTGCCTTCTCCAATGCATGAAAGTGAAAAGTGAAAGTGAAGTCTCCCAGTCATGTCTGTACCACTTTTTAAAAAGATTATCTTTAATCCATTGTAAATTCTTGCCTCCTTTGTTGACATAAGGTGTCCATAGGTGTGTGGATTTATCTCTGGGCTTTCTATTTTGTTCCATTGATCTATATTTCTGTCTTTGTGCCAGTACCATACTATCTTGATGACTGTGGCTTTGTAGTAGAGCCAGAAGTCAAGCAGGTAGATTCCTCCAGTTTCATTCTTGTTTCTCAAGATTGCTTTGGCTATTCTAGGTTTTTTGTATTTTCATACAAATTGTGAAATTATTTATTCTAGCTTTGTGAAAAATACCACTGGTAGCTTGATAGGGATTATATTGAATCTGTAGATTGTTTTGGGTAATATACACATTTTCACTATATTGATTTTCTGGTCCATGAACATGGACCATGGAAACATCCTAGAAGTCCATCAGCAGATGAATGGAAAAGAAAGTTGTGGTGCATATACACAGTTGAGTATTACTCGGCCATTAAAAAGAACACATTGAAATCAGCTCTAATGAGGTGGATGAAACTGGAACTGATTTTACAGAGTGAAGTAAGTCAGAAAGAAAAACACCAATACACTATACTAATGCATGTATATGGAATTTAGAAAGATAGTAACGATAACCCTGTATGCGAGACAGCAAAAGAGACACAGATGTATACAACAGACTTTTGGACTCTGTGAGAGAGGGAGAGGGAGAGGGAGAGGGTGGGATGATCTGGGAGAATGGCCTTGAAACATGTATAATACCATGTAAGAAATGAATTGTCAGTCTAGGTTTGATGCAGGATACAGGATGCTTGGGGCTGGTGCACTGGGATAACCCAGAGAGATAATTTGGGGAGGGAGGTGAGAGGAGGGTTCAGGATTGGGAACTCGTGTACACCCATGGCAGATTCATGTTTATGTATGGCAAAACCAATACAGTATTGTAAAGTAAAATTTAAAAAATTAAAAATATTTATATATTTAAGATATATAAATATTTATATATTTAAGATATATAAATATTTATATTATACACACACACACACACACACACACACACATATCCCCACATAGACTTCCCAAGCAGCGCTAATGGTGAAGAACCTACCTGCCAATGCAAGAGATGTAAGAGATGCAAGTTCAATCCTTGGGTCGGTAAGATCTCCCAGAGGAGGACAGTGCAAGACACTCCATTATTCTTACTTGAAGAATCCCATGGACAGAGGAGCCTCACAGGCTGAAGTCCATAGAGTCACAAAGAGTCAGACACAACTGAAGTGACTTAGCACAGCACAACACAGCTCTGCCTGCTCAGTCATGTCTGACTCTTTGTGGCCCCATGGACTGCAGCCCTTCAGGCTCCTCTGTCCATGGGATTTCCCAGGCAAGAATACTGGAGTGGGTTGCCATTTCCTTCTCCAGGGGAGCTTCCTGACCTATGTCTCCTGCATTGCAAGTGGATTCTTTACTGCTGAACTCTCTGGGAAGCCCACATCTATATATACATATGACATAAAAATTACATTATTTCACGTACTCATATATTCATTAAATCTTATTTGAGGGATTACTTGTAATTTGAGGGATTACATGTTCCCTTGGTTAAGAGTCTCTGCCTTAATTATTGGTGATTGTATCTTTAAAAGAATATGAAAGTAATTGTTATATTATTCTAACATTAGTAATGTATAAATACTTACATTCAGATTTTTGAAGTGAAGATATGGAAATATATGACATACATTTCTTTGCCAAAAGAAGTCAGTGACCTATTTCAAAAGATTGTCCCATTTTAGACCACACTGGATTAAAGAAAAAGAAATTTCAGTAATTTTGAGACTAAATGATTACAGAGTAGAGGGAGATGGACCTAGAAAGCTAAACTTGGAATTTAGAACAGTGGCATGGTTTTTTGTAGGCACAAGTGAAAAATGAAGGAAAGTGTCAGTGAATGAGCAAGCGACTGAATGAAATAAAAAAAACTCTTCAGAATCAACCAAGGAGAATGGCAGTGGCACTGAAGTGACAAGGGGTGGCTGGCTTTATTTATGTACAGACAGTTACAAGTCCAGAGGCAAAAGAGTGATTTAAGAATAATCCCTCTTTTAGTTTCTGATATAAACCAAAAATATTTTTGTTTCTATCCCTTTTTACAGCTGATATTTTTCTATTACTAATTTTTCTTTTGCAGAGCATGCCTTCTCCTCAACAAATGGACTCTCACCCTCCATGGTACCTTCTCACAGTGTTACCTTCCTGATCAGAATCAACCAAGGAAGGATTTAAAACTTGGCCAGTCATAAGGGAAAAAAAAAGTCTCTCTTCTATGAAACTGTGTCTCTAAAGACTGGCTTTTGCCCAAACCACAGGAACTTTAAACAGTCTGCTAGCTCAGTCAGCACAGACAGGTTCAAGTACAGAGTGAGATGAAAGCTGCTACCAGGCTTTTAATCTTGCAGGTTGCAGAAGCCCTGTGTGTTTTATGTCTGATTCTCTTGAAGATGGTTTATAAATGTATTTCACCGAAGTAAAAATATTGTTACAGTTTATTTGCATGATATATCAAAAGAGGAGAAAGTGGAAGGAAAACTGAATAAATTATTCTGAGCTTGAGTATTCAGGTTCAGATTACTATTCAGATGACCAGACTGGTTAATACTCACAATTCTGATTTTGCATTTAATTCAACTCCAGAATGTTTCAAAACCAACCTTGTTTTTATTTTGACAGTGTAAAATAAAATGAAACCAACTCTAATTCTGGCTTTGGCAGTCAATGACCATGTCACTTGGGGATCTGAACATTGGTATTTTCATCTATAAAACAGAAATAATTGTTGCATTATATCTGTAGGGAAAAAAACACAAATGAATATATGTATGTGTGAATGAAATACAGGGACATACAAAGAAGCTGTTTGATTATTAGTCATCCTTATTAGTATTAATACCACTATATCATTCTAGTTAGCTTCTTACACATCCTTGTTCCACTAAATATTTAAAATAGTATATATTTACATCAGACTGAAAAAAAAACCACATGTAAGTGGAGTTTTGCTATAGGTGGAGTTTTGCTCCCAGGTGGCTCAGTGACAAAGAATCCGCCTGCTAATGTAGGAGACACAGGTTTGGCCCCTGGGTCAGAAAGTTCTGCTAGAGAAAGAAATGGCAACTCACTCCAGTTTTCTTGCCTGGGAAATCTCATGGCAGAGAAGCCTGGTGGGCTACAGTCCCTGGGATTACAAAAGAGTTGGACCTCACTTAATGACTAAACAACAGCAGCAAAAGTAGGATTTTACATTTTATTTGGCAGACTTTCTGAGGTCTTCAAGCCCAGAAACATGGCCTGGCCTCTCAGTGAACTCTAAGGGATTACTCTGATGAGAGTAAGGAAAGAGCTGGGAAAACTGAGTCTTTGCAACAAAGACCAGGTAGTCTGACCATCAAAAATGTATGGTTGCTTAAAGAAAATCAGACATCTCAAGTTAATGAACTTGGTATGTTTCTGTGTATGAGAAGATGCAAGAATTTGGACTTATTGACCACATTCCTCTGATGTGCACCTGAGCTCTTAGGGCCAGTATTTCCCTCCATCCCCTTCTTGAGTTCCCTCAGGGTGGCTGCAGTGTTGAGGGCTTGATGACCAGCTTCCTGTTTGTTTCCATCCTGAGTTCCCACAGAGTCACTAACAGGGGAAGCTGTAGTGGTTTGATAGCTATAATATCCTTTAATTACCAATTTAAAAAAAATGGCTAGTGGCATTTTTCATTCACAAGCTTTTACTCAGGGCGCAATTTTGGAATGTACAGAGCTATATTTGTCTCACTGATAAAATCTCTAGTTCAGATGTTACATTCACTAACTACACTTAACATGCTCTGATTATTTCTAGGATTAGTCTTTATAGAAAACAGTTATAAGGTGTCTAAGTGTTGCATCTAAAATGGAGCCAAGATATTCTCTTTTCTAGAAGTTTAAGACCAGTCAGAAATAAAACCACAGTGTGACATTTGAGACGCTGATTCATTCAGAAAATTAAGTATCTGATCCTTTAAGGCCATCTTCATAAAATTTGTTTGAAACACTTATTTTACAACATAAGATTTTTAAAATTTTTGTTGTATATATGCTATCTACCAATTATCTTTCTCTCAAATCATCTAATTGCATTATTGAGACTGACAGAGACCAAAAGGCCAAATAAACCAAAAGACCTCCAAATTTTACTGTATTTACTATCCTGTTACTAGTCCTGGCCACAAGCAGATCAGCTTGTCAAGCCATGTGAAGGACTCAACCTCACTTTAATTTTTTTTAATTCTAAAAATTAAACAGGATTAAGCAAATCTCAGAAGCTATATTTAATGCAGCTGAAATTTTACAGAAGTAGAGTTTTTTGGAATGATGTTAAATCATCCTGGATAGTTCCTAAAATGAATAATTCAGTGCCATTATATTTAAACATGAATACATTGAATTGTTTCAAATATATGTCTGGGAAAAATTTGTCAGGAAGTAGTGTATAAAAATAGAGGTAGGGAAGAAAGAGTTTAGAAGGTGATTGGTAAATTGTCCATTGGAATAGTAATCTGAAGACAGTCACAACAGTGTAATTACTTTATAATCTACTTATTCATTCTTCATTTCTGTTCTCTGCTTCTGCACTTTTCCTCCTTCGGTTTCTTTTCTAGTTCATTGTCTTTAAATTTGAATGGTGCTTGTGAATGTTTGCTGCAAATATTCCTTGCAACTTCAGAGATCTGTGATTGTAAACTTTGAACTACTCAAATTGAATTACATTAAGTTCATTTGCTGGAAGTTGGAAAAGACTATTTGTTTAAAATAATAATGCAATAAGTAGATACCTACATTACTTTAATGGCGAAGAACTTTGGCTTTTCTCATTGAGTTAAATTTAATTCAAGGGGTTTATGGGACTGTTGATCAGAAGTGATAGGAACCAGCCATAACTTTACCTCTCTAAAAGTCTAGCTTTGTGTCATTTTATAAGGTTTTCCTCATTTTCCCTTACAAAAATCCTAATAAAAGTATGCATAATAGAAACTACTTTGAAAAAGAATTATCTCCTCAATTTCCAATATTTGGCCACCCGATATGAAGAGCCAATTCATTGGAAAAGGCCCTGATGCTGGGAAAGATTGAAGGCAAAAAGAGAAGAGGGCAACAGAGGGTGAGATGGTTGGATGGCATCACCGACTCAATGGACATGAGCTTGAGCAAACTCTGGGAGATGGTGAAGGACAGGGAAACCTGGAATGCTGCAGTCCATGGGGTCACAAAGAGTCAGACACGACTTAGTGATTGAACAACAGCATCAGTTTCCTGCATATCTCCCTCTCTGCAGCGGTCGTTTTCTTCTTTGTACTTTTTCTCTGATTCTGTTCTTGTCCTGGTTGCCTGCACCAGTCACAGCAAGAGTGACTGGAGGCTTGAGGAATGGAGCTGAAGCCTTGTTAACCACAGTATTTAGCAAAAGGAAAAGAAATCAAAGTTGGCTCAGTTCACACTTATCCAGTTGCTTTTGTGATGTCTTTAGAACAAGGAAAATGATGCTCACAGCTTTATTCCAGTGTGTGTGTGTGGTGGGTAAGAAAACTAAGGAGAGGAAAGAAGAAAGGGAGGCTGCTCCAGTGACTTGGATAAAGTTATTTGATGATAGCCATTCATCTTTCTCTAAATTACCATCAAGTGAAAAAAAAAATCTAAAAGTAAGACAACGGGATGGAAAAACTTCATGGCCTTGGCTTCTGTGAGACCCATGAGACTTAAATTTGTAAAGAAAGGGAGTCTTTTTAGTTTAAAAGAATTGTTAATATCATTATTTACTTTATTTTGTTTGTAATATAAGAGGACAGAATAAGTGGGATTTGAAACATGCCTTATTTGAATAGTCCTTTACCAATTCTACCCATACCCTATTGAATGGTGTATAATTGCTGTTCTGAAATTTGAAGCTATGAAGAAACATTCAACACCTGAGATGATTCACTTTCTACACCCAGAGCCAACATGAACATTTAGCACAAAGGCAGCAAGTAACTCCGGCGGTAATCCAAGAGTACCCAAGGGGGGGAGAAAAAACCTAAAATAATATTTTTGGTCTTCAAAATGTGGGTTCTGTCTTCTTCTCTGAGTCTTCCCACTCATCACTGGGCAAAGGGGCAAAACAACATCAGTGCCTACAGGGAACACCACAAGATTAATTAATAAATTTTATAAAAAGTTTATGTAAACATTTGCAGATTTTTATAAGGGAAATAGTATTGATTTCTGTTGTGTCCCGTGCCAATCATGTGAAGTGACTTCTTGGTTATGATGTTTCAGGGACTGGAAATCTAGAAATTTTTATTTAAAATAGGCTTCCTTCTGAGGCAAGGCTTGCTTTAAGTATGTTACCTTTCAACTGACTTTGGTGGATGAGTGAACAGAATGAGATTAAGCAAAGAACTTTACAAAAGTAGTAAAGTATTTGGATTCAGAACCTGTGACTCAGGTTATTTGTGACTTGACAATATGCTGCATTTCTTCTTGTAGTAAGAAACATATAACATAAAGCCTGGGTCAGAGATTGAATGTAAATGATTAGAGGTTGAATGTAAATATATTTAATTAGCTGAATAACAATTTCTATAAATGACTCCATGTTTTAAAAAATTTGTCTATACCAATGTAAAAAATTACTTCAACTCCTTTTTTTCTCAGAACTCCAAGTAGTTATGTAATATGATCTTATAGACTGCGAAAATATTCTTCTGAAGTAGGCTAGTACTTGTAAGATTTGCTTTACTTTTAAAAACTGAAGGATCACAAAGGAATGCAAAATTTTCCTGAAATTAAAGCTGACACAGGAAATAAATTAATTGGAGTATGATCTTCCTTTGGGGTTAAGGTATGAAGCGAGAGTAATCATTTTTTTTTTTTCCCAAAATGGATTTTCTTTCTGATCTAACTTTTGCCTTCCTTTCTTAATGATTTGTCTTTTATCTATGGGATTACAGCTAAAAGAACAGTAATTAATCTGTTCCTTTCATTCACTAGTGTAATAAAGTGACCTGAAACGTTCTGTGCTGACACTAGCCTTTGACTCAGTTATAATCCCACTAGTTCTTAAATGTTTTTATAACCAGTCCTAAGGCCTTCCAAACCAACTGAATAAACCTCAATAAATTGTCTGACATTTTCAAGTGCTAAAATAGTTCAAATAGTTTCCTCTATCCTGTGCCCCTCATTTTAGTTCATGTCTGAGTTTGTCACTAATTAGTACCATTGCTTTTATTATTATTATTATTATTTAAATATAGAGGCTTTAGAAAATATTTCCCTCAGAAATCTCTGTTAAACAATTATTTTTTATTGCTAAGCAGGTTAATTTGACAGCTTTGGTCTTTTTATTTTTCCTAGAGTAAGAAAAATTTGAGTTCTTTCTTTTGGAAACTAGCATGAAGTTATATTTATATTTTGAGTTAGGTAACAAGCCTTTGTCTTATTAGGTATAAATATGATTTTAAAACAAATTTCTATCTTAGCTTCCTTTTGAATTTTGCACACATTTGACCCAATTGCTAAATAAAAATCAAGGACTAAAGTTTAGTTTAAAATTTATTTCGTTCCATTTTGCCTTTTTTTAAGTCCTATAATACCACCATAAAGTCCGTCCCATTTTTTTCCATAAAGTGCTTTAGTCAGTCCTGCAAAGACTGAGGTATTTAGGTTATTAACCTCCCTTTAACTGATGTGTGTGTTGAAATGTATTACATTTGTTTTCAGTAATGCACATACACCCTTGGCTGATTCATGTCAATGTATAGCAAAAACCACCACAATATTGTAAAGTAATTACCCTTCAATTAAAATAAATAAATTAATTTATAAAAAAGAATTGTATTGTGAATATTTATACACTGTTTATTCTGCTTTGCTCATTATTTAATTTACTTTTACATGTATAATAAAACTATGTATCATAGGATCCCCTATAAAGATTCTCTCATCAATCATATAATATATTCCATATATAAGGTCAATACATAGACAATATACATATCAAAAAATTCCAGATTCACTGCAATGGCACAATCCTAAATATAGATACAGAATGCCTTAGAAAGGAGTACCAAATATAAAGTAAAACCTTACACCTAAAGAGGCAAGGGAGAAAACCCAGATAAAGGCAAATAATAATAATAATAAATGGTCTAGTAAATTTGAAGTGCTTCTTTTTGTATTTACATAGTGTCTGCTTTTCCAATGTGCATGGGATGAAATAGGGCACAAAAGCAACATCTCTTCATTCTGTTTTCCTTCTTCCCTCAAACATTTTGAAAGCCTGAATGAGCCGACCGCTGGACATGGAAGTCATGCAGGAATTGTAATAGTAATAGGAAAAAGAGTATATATTTTTGCAAAACATTGCTTTTCATTCCAGCAGGAGAAACTATGCACGGTTGTTTATCTTGGTTTCTCTGCTCCTTTGCACTGTCCAACATGGGCTGGCTGTCTGCAGGGCTTTCCACAGTCCCTCACAAGAGCTGCACTATTCGTTAGGGCAATAAGGAGATGCTTTTGAGTGTGTTGAGTTAAAAGCTCCATTTAGTCTTTCCCTCCATCTGCTTATGTAACTTAAATATTTTTAGTGCCCAGGAGTTCAAAGCAGCTAATGTGTTGTGTTTCAGAATGACAAATAGAACACACTAAAAACAGCATTAGAATATTTTCCTAAGCAAGTTTCAGGGAAATATGCGGTGCTCTGAGTGGAACTCCACATAGCATTTGACCATTGAGCATTTCCTTCCTTGTGTTCAGACCTGAATGAGTCATTGTGCCTGGCCTTCCCCGCTCCTCATTCGGTCTGGACCTGCCCATGAACAAGCAGTAAGCAGAAGCCAAATTCCTATGTGGCTCCCAAGCGACAGGCAGGAACTATTCCTTCTGAGTATTTATTGATGAGCCAAGTCCAAAGGTAGTAGCCTGCTTCACTAAATAGGGCATCTTCACATTTGGTCTTCATCTTGAATGGCAGCCAAGGAATTCCTACCAGGAGTTACCAAGAGAACACACATTTTTCTTACTGAGAATAAACATTTTCTTTCTGAATACCCTCGTAGAATGAATTCATTCTAGGGAACACTTTAAAAGTCATTTTTACTATTCACTGACTGTTATCAGAAAACTATTTCAGATATTGTAATATCTCCATTCTAGCCTAATTTCATTTCCAGAGTCCTTAGATTGATGAAAATCTTATTAGTGGAAAATATCAGTCTTGACTCACTTGATGATGTGATCAGTTGTGACCCAAGAGGTCCTCTTTGGAGAAAGGAAGGAATTTTTATTAGTTCACTGCATTCAGCAGATGCTGCCTTAAAAATAAGAACTTTCAAAAAATAGACTGAATTTTATTCAAAATATTATATGGTCTTAATCAGAATGAAAGAGTTCCAAAATACAACCACAAAGCTGTATTTATCACCCCAAATACAATGGATATCTGTAATCCAGTTGATCAATTGTAGACCACCTGGAAGATCCACTGAGTAGGACTGTCCATGGAAAACACAGAAAGACTTTGGTGGTCATACTTCAGGACATTTTTCTTACAATAGTATGATAAAACCTATTTCTGTGCAAATTTATTTTTTAATACTTGAATAAGTCTCCACGGATTTTAGTTCAAAAAGTGCCATGCTGTCAACAATCGGTTTAGTTTGATTTTATTAAACAATTGATAAATGCTGAGAAAATGTAAATGTAATCACAAGAGTACCTATGTGATTATAAAATTTGATAAAGCCAAAGAATCTTTAGAACCTGTTTTGAAAGCATATTTCTCTTTTCAAGAAATTACAATCTCTATTTTACTTATTTTATACATTCAATTTTAATTTTCTTTTCTGCTCTTTCTGTGTCTTCCTCCTCCTCTTATGATATCTTACGTTTAACCACTCTGCACTCCAACACAAGGGGGTAACATGTTTACAATTCAATTGTTTCTTTCCATATTTTCTTCCAAATTCAGATATACAAATTAGCATATTTAGAGGAGATTTTGGACATTAAATACAATATGGGATTATTTTTATACTTTTCTTTATCTGATCTTCTCCTAGCAAAGCATTGTGAAAACATTTTCACATTAGCTTATATAGCTGCAATGGATTTTTTAATAAATGCAAAACATCTTGGAGTAGCTGTGTCTCAATTTATCACCCATTTTTATATTGATATGCATTCACTTCTCTCTAATTTATCTTTATCAATTACAAAGTAAGCATACTTAGGTAAAGCCTCTTTTTATTTTTTGTACTTATTAATTTTTTTTTTCCATGTGATGAATTCCTATGAATGAGATATCTGGGTCAAAGTCTTGATGTATTTTTTCGATATTAAGAGACAGTCAGACTGCTTTCCA
>SJYC01138666.1:0-10111 GCA_006408675.1 Madoqua kirkii
GCATTGAAACATGTATACTATCGTATAAAAAATGAAGCACCAGTCTATGTTCAATGCAGGATGCAGGATGCTTGGGGCTGGTGCATGGGATGATCCAGAGAGATGATATGAGATTGGGGGCTTTGGCATTGGGAGATCGTGTACACCTGTGGCTGATTCATGTCAATGTATGGCAAAACCAATACAGTATTGTAACATAGAATAAAGTATTAAAATATAATAATAATAAAAATTTTTTTTTAAAAAGCAGAGGCATTACTTTGCCGACTAAGGTCCGTCTAGTCAAGGCCATGGTTTGTCCTGTGATCATGTATGGATGTGAGAGTTGGACTGTGAAGAAAGCTGAGCGCCGAAGAATTGATGCTTTTGAACTGTGGTGTTGGTGTTGGAGAAAACTCTTGAGAGTCCCTTGGACTGCAAGGAGATCCAACCAGCCCATTCTAAAGGAGACCAGTCCTGGGATTTCTTTGGAGAGAATGATGCTAAAGCTGGAACTCCAGTACTTTGGCCACCTCATGCGAAAAGTTGTCTCATTGGAAAAGACTCTGATGCTGGGAGGGGGTGGGGGCAGGAGGAGAAGGGGACGACCGAGAATGACATGGCTGGATGGCATCAAGAACTGGATGGACGTGAGTCTGAGTGAACTCCGAGAGATGGTAATGAAGAGAGGCCTGGCGTGCTGCGATTCATGGGTCTGCAAAGAGTCAGACACATCTGAGCGACTGAACTGAACTGAATGAAAGCAGGAACTGGGATGATCTTGTTTATGAGCATATCTTGAAATCTCATTATTTGTTGAATGTGTAAATGAATGAGTGAAAGCAGTACTTTTCTCAGTAGTTACTTCAAGAATGAATGCTAATGCACATTTACAATCATATGTGTGCTTGCATACATTAAATCTGAAAGTTAAGAATATGTATTTCATGTATGTTTAGAAAATATTGCCACCCTTACTCCTCACCACCGGATGAGTGGAAGTTAAAGAGAAAGATGAACAACTGGACTGTCAAAGATGGCTTGGGTACCTCAACTTTGCCTACAATTCCATCTTCCGTTTTGCAGGGCAATTCCTCTAATGTTAAATATAAAGAGGTTTATAACAGTAAAAATGACCACGGACAGCAGATTGAGATATAATTTATCTGTGAAAGTAATCCTCTAACTCTATCCTTTTACCTAAAAATGTGTTTCATTGTCTTTGTTCTCTTTTAAATTTCAACTGACCCTATCTTTCCATATTATTTGGTTAACATTTTTTTTTTACCTTTTAAAATTTTAACTCTTTTTGATTGTGTCTTACTGTCCCCTAAGGCTCCTCAAGGCTGGAAATTTGAGGAATTTGAATATACTTGCTGTCCTCAAACAGAGTAATTTACTAAGAAGGCACCCAATAAATACTTATTCAATAAAAATAAATATATGTTGAATTAACTTCCCCCAGCAAATAAAGCATTCTCATATTGGTTTATGAAACTGATTTTTGGGGATAGAAGGAACTTTGTAAAGAACAACTCATCATAAAGAGCTTTGTTTTAAAATCAGTCCTTTTGCCAAAAATTTTCTTCTTTTTTGTATATTTATTTTCAAATTGCTTTCAAGTATAATAACTACCAGAAGACTGAAAATGTGAATACAACTTATGGTTTTCTGAAATGTTTTGATGTTCACACTAATACACACTATTATGCTTTGCAGGGGAGTTAATATTCCTCAATAAACAACAAATCAACAGATTTTGCCCTTAATAATACATCTGTCCTCAAGCAACTCTGCTGCCTTAGTGATATTTTATGTATAAAAATGAAAACCAAATACTCCTTGAGAGCTATTTTTACAGCTTGAACAAATGTAATTTTGATGTGTTAACACTCATAAAGACTGTTGACAGTTTTGCCTGCCCAGTTACGCTTTCTTCTCATAGCAACAGCATCTGCTTTTCTGTGGAAATTATTTTTCCCTGTCTCTTTTAGTCCTAGTCTTCTGATTTAATGTTAGGATAGTTATGAGTTAATTTAGGCTTATCAATATCTTTTCTTGGTATATTTCTAAACAAATATGAAGGGCAGGTGTTTTTCCATCTGTGGACCCAGTCTCAACCACATGGAGGTGCCAGGCTGAATGACAAAGCTGAAACACAAAAGAAAATAGAAATGAGAGACTGAGAAAAAGTCCTGGTAACATTTGAATATCTGGGTTTTACTCCTCAAGTCCAGCTACTCTTTGTTCTTGTAATGGTTTGGTAATGCGAACCATAGATTACTTTAGTAATCACTTATGTTACTTTGAATTATGTTTCTATTATTGCAGTCAAAGTGGAGCTAAGTCCTAGAGGACATTCACCTTGGATATTTTGTTTTTGGTTATAGCAAATATAATCAAAACTATGAATAGACCATTGGCTGAATATACTTATTAAGAATGCATTTCTGTAGCCAAGATTGAATAGCCAATATATATGAGTGCAAAGTGAGAATTTGAGTCTTTTCTCTTTTACATCTACTTAGAATAAAAGGTCATAAAAATCAGAAGGAGATAAATTTTCATGGGGGCAAAACTGGATTAACGTTAATGGTAATGTGGCAAAAAGGAAAATTTTGTAGTATTTTTCTGGAGGTATATTTTAAAATAGGCATATAATCATGGCACCCCCCCAAAATAGTAGTGCAAATTAAGAAAAACATTAATTTGTCCTTATAAATTTTATACACATATTTCTCACTTGGTTTAAATGTCATGGTGTTTTAGATGATTTCCTCCTGTGGTATTTTGAGTGCGGAAGATAGCAAAGGTCATGACCATTTGTGGTCAATAAACAGTTCTGTTCCACTCTCTCCCAGAGCAAGAAGATTCAGGCTGGTTATTAATTCAGGTGGCCTGGCTAAAATCCATCTTCAGTAATTACATTTCTGTCTACATAAAATTGATAATGTAGTTTCAGCAAGAGAACTTATTCTTATTTAAAAGAACTCTGTCTTTTAAAAAAGGACAGAGACACAAAATCAACAAACATGGTATTATGCTCTAAAAAGAACAAAGGCTTCCTTTTTCTCCAATGGGAATGTTCTCCAAGTCTGAAATTATTGAGCAGATAACATTTACTACATGTCATCATCTAGTGAACTTTAAATAACAAAAAAATCCGTCAGCACTTTACACATTCTGTTAAGTCATTTGTATGAAATTATATTAGAAAGTCCACTCAAATCTCTCTCTTTTATCCACTTACCTTACTGCTTCCAATTTCTGCTCAACTTTCACTTTGTCTTCCAAAACCTTGAGGGTCCCTCCTCCCACCACCTGCTAAGCTAAATTAGGTACTCTTTTCCTCTGTCCTGGGCCACCTAGATTATGGTACTTATTGTCCTATCTCTCCTTCCTGTTTAGTCATTGAGCCAGGAACCTCCGTGTCATTCTTCCTTGTATGCCCCGACTTATGCTTTATTCAAGTGTGTAATACATGTTTATTGAACACATTGGTATATAAAATCAATATTTCCTACACATTTGAAATGGAAGCTAAAATAATACTCTCAAAGAAAAGATCTAGCATCCTAGATTTAAAAGGTCTGAATGTTTGCATTCAGGAAGAAAAAATTATAACGGAGATGTATGGTACCCAGTGTCTTAAAGACGCTGTGGTCCTCTTTGTTAAGTGGTGAACCTGGGGACGGGCTGCATCTGGAACACCATTTCAAGACTGTGTGCATGCTTCCTCCACATCCATGAAACTGACTTCAACTTAGGAGGTGATGTATCTTCAGAGGAAAACTAATGCACAGAGTACCTAGGCCTGGTCACATGGATGGAGGCTTTTGTCTCATAAGAAGCAGGAAATCAAGTGGTTAATGAGGAAACAATATGAGTGAGGTCAAGGTACCCAGCCTTAGGTTCTTGTTTACACCAGGAATGGACAGGGAAGCCTGGCGTGCTGCAGTCCATGGAGTTGCAGAGAGTCAGACGTGAGTGAACAACTGATCTGAACCGAACACCAGGAATGAGGATTCCTTAAGGTTTACAAGGGCTTCCCAGGTGGTGCTAATGGTAAATAACCAGTCTGCCAATGAAGGAAATGGGAGAGAAGCAGGTTTGATTCCTGGGTTGGGAAGATTCCCTGGAGGAGGGCACAGCAACCCACTCCAGTGTTCTTGCCTGAAGAATGCCATGGAGAAAGGAGACCAGCGGGCTACAGTCCGTAGGGTGGCAAAGAGTCGGACACAACTGAAGTGCCAACATGCAGAGTTTGGGCTTACAAAGTAGCAAATATACCATCTCATTGTCTATAGCAGTGCTCCTAACCCATCCGCTATTGATAGGCATTCAAACTTTTTCAGGATTTTTCTATTACTGCAGCAAGAAATTTCTTTACACTTCATTTCAAATGTGTTTATGTTTGCTATAATTTCCTAGAGGAGAACCGCTGGGTCACAGAGTTAGAGAATTTGTAATTTTGATATCTATTCCCAATTATCCTTCATATGGTTTGAGCCTATTTATAGTCTCACCGATAATATACAGTGTCTTTTTTACACACATTTGTCAATTCATGTTGTTATCACTTTTTGACCTTTGCCAACCTGAGAAGTGAGAAAAATTTTGGTATTGCTTTGTGAATTACATTCCTCTTTATTGAGAGTGATATTTGTATTCTTTCATATATGTAAAAGCTAAGTGTATTTCCTTTTTTACATGCTCTATATCTATTGTCTATTTTTCCATTGAATGTGTGATCTTTCTAGTGATGACTTACAAGTACTCTCTATGTATTAGAGAAATAATGCTTCAGTGTGAGCTGCAAATATTTGTTCCCAGTTTGTTGCTTTCTTTAACTCTACTGCTTTTTATTTAATTACATAAACTTAAAAAAAAAGACTTTTAACAAATGTATAATCTTTTGTTTTCTGGCATTAGTTTTTTTATATCACTTAGAAAAAACTTTCTCAATCAAAAATAATAAAAGCTTGCTTGGTTCAAATTCCAGCTTTTCCTCTAACTAACTGTGTGATCTGGACAAATAATTTAATTGCTCTGTGTCTATTCCTTCTCTGTGAAATGGAGTAACAAAACCACCTAATTCTTAGGGTTTAGGGAGGGCTAAATAAGATAATAGCTTTAGTGTTTACATTAAATAGCATCATATAATGCACAATACTTATATATTATTATGCATAATATTATTAATAGCATAATATATGCTATTAGCATAGCATATGCTAATAGCATAGCATATGATACATATATATATAACATATATTATACTAACAAGATAATAAGTTGCTTTGTTGTTGTTGGGTGAAATGAGTACTGAATCAATTACCTTTTTTCCCAAAGAACCCAATTTCCTTTTTTTTTTTTTTTAATATTTCTTGCACTGATAAATAGAGACATTATTAAGCCAGTCTTGGAAAATGAAACTCATCACTTCTCTCTTCAAAAATGTATTGAACATGAGCAAAGCCAAGTCTAAAATGAAACTTTGGGAGTTGACATAGGAAGTAAGCGTCACCCAACTGCTCATTCTGTTATTGTAAACAAGCAGGCCTAGAGCCAAACTGCTGATGTACACTAAAACTCTCTGGATTTTGCTGAACATATCTGTTTGTATGTGCAGCTGCTGTGTTGATTCTGAGTAGCTAGATTTATTTATGATTGCCATAGAAACAACATGAAGATGCATTTTCCATCAAACACACCTAACAACTCTGTGGTTGTCTGTATATTCAGTATATCCATGGTTACTCTAGGGACTCTTCACAATGTGAATGTCCCTACCATTTCTTCAAACCCACAAGTGTAAACTAGCACCTTGGTGATTTTATTTCCTTGCCAACAACAGAAGGATTTCCCATGGGTATATCCTTCTACTGTTGGAATAAGCTACAAAACAAATGTCTACCTAAAATAAATGCAATAATTCAGAGTCCCTTATATTGTTATACTGTATGTGAGAAAATACGTTTTTCCCAAATTAAGTTGTACTATAAAGTGAAGATTTGGATATTTTACATATGTTGCATATGAAAACTTCAGTATTCAATTTTTATTTTTAAATGTGTTAAGTTTTGTTTTTTTTTTTTTTACCAAATATCACAAAAATCACATGGAATCATCACAATGAATAAGCCAGTGCAAATCATCACCATCATCTTCCAGTACAATAACTGTATAGCACAAAAATTAAATTTTAGTCAGAAAAAAAGCTTTTGAAGTTAACTCATGGTTACATTTTAATAGATTAAATTTACAGCAACTCTTGTTTGATGAGCAAGTCTTTATTGGTGCTCTACAAAGAGAATGTTAAAATGTAAAGCAGGGAGAGTCCTATCGTAGAGAATTTTTAAAAACAGAATTTTAGAGTTTGGAACTTGGAAGGACTTGGAAAATGAAAGAGTCTTTCATTTGGAATATGACTTAATTAGTATCACATAACTTGCCAGGAACAAAATATGGTCAAAATTCAAGAACACTAAGCTGATATTCATTCAGCAAACATTTATTTAACAACTGTTATAGGCCTAACAAACCTTGGGTCCCAAGAATATAAAGATATATAACACATAGTTTTTGTTCTCAAGAAATTCACAGTATTGTAAAGAAAAGCTCAGGAGTTTTATGGTCTCTGATCTCCTTTCTTTAGATTAATCCAAGTAGTTTATTTTCTAATTATCTAAATCAGGTATAGAACTTGGATATAAGTAAATTAACAATAGCATAAAAAAGTAATGGTCTGTGAATTAATAGATACAGATAAAAAGAAAAACTCACATTTGATTACACAGGTTTTTGACATGACAAGGTATATCTAGGTGTGTGGTTTGTTTTTTGTTGTTTTTCTTTTTTTGTAGGCACAGGAAAGAAAAGAAAAGGATGAAGCATCTGGCAGAGTTTGAACTGAGGATGGAGAAACATATGATCCTAACCTGAAATTAAGCTAATAGCCCCAGCAAATAAAAACAAGACAGAAACAGAGGAGAAATTTAAATTATTTTGATCAGAATTGAACTAGGAAAACGAATTTTCAATAAGCATGCACTCAACAATCATTTAACATCTAATATGTGCATTTAGCTCAGGAATATGGTGTAGTAGAAAGAACCAGTCAAGTTAGATTTCATTTTACAATGAAATTAGAGTCATTTATAATGAGTTGCCTTCACTATGTCCAGCACTTTACTAGATGCTAGGAATATAAAGTTAAACAAGCTTTCCCAGCTTTTATTCCAGGAACCTTATTAGAGACCACAGGCAAGAAAATAGGCAATTCCACAATGCAATATGTGCTTTAGAGGAGAAGGCCTGTTTTCTCTGGGTAACAGAAGAAAACTTACTAAATCCAGAAGAATAATGTAGAAAGCTCCAGAGGTAAGAGGACACATTATACCTTAAAAATTAAAAAAGTTTTGGTGACTCTTGCTTTTGTTCAGTTACTCAGTCATGTCAAACTCTTTGTGACCCCATGGACTGCAGCATGCCAGGCTTCCCTGGCCTTCATCATCTCCTGGAACTTGCTCAAACTCATGTCCGTTGAGTGAATTATGCCATCCAACCATCTCATCCTCTGTTGATCCATTCTCTACCTGCCTTCAGTCTTTCCCAGCATCAGGGTTTTTTCCAATGAGTTGGCTCTTCACATCAGGTGGCTAAAGGACTGAAGTTTTAGCTTCACTATAGAGAAGGTAATGTGAGAGGAAGCCAGCCTTCCTGTCTGAATCACATCATTCAGGACTTTGTGAGCTCTGAAAAAGAATTGGGTTTATATCAGGATCAGTGGAGAGCCATTTAAGAGTTTCAGTCATAGGTGTGATGAGAGAAGATGTTCTCTTTGGAGGGTGACTCTGGTTTTAGGGTGACCTGCCTGAATCACATCATTCAGGACTTTGTGAGCTCTGAAAAAGAATTGGGTTTATATCAGGATCAGTGGAGAGCCATTTAAGAGTTTCAGTCATAGGTGTGATGAGAGAAGATGTTCTCTTTGGAGGGTGACTCTGGTTTTAGGGTGAACATCTTAAGAATATGAATAATAAATCTATAAAGACCAACCAAGGGCATTATAATAATCCTGAAGAAAACTACAGTGATTTTACTAGTAAAAGGTTGTAGAGATGAAGAGTATTTTCCTGGATTACTGGCTAGTGTGATACCCATAGGGGCTTCTCAGGGGGTGCTAGTGGTAAAGAACTCACCTGCCAGTGATGGAGACATAAGAGATGCTTGTTTCATCCTTGGGTTGGGAAGATCCCCTGGAGGAGGGCATGGCAACATACTCCAGTGTTCTTGCCTGGAGAATCCCATGGACAGAGGAGGCTAACAGGCCTCACAAAGAGTTGGACACAAGTGAGTAACTAACACTTTCACTATCTTTCACTTTCACACACGTGATAGCCATTCCTGAGAAGAGAAGGAAAAACTCAGCTTTTCTGGAGCAGATACTCTGTTTTTAACAGATTGAATCTGAAGTGTTCTTGGTCTTCTGAATGTAGAGATCTAGAAAGACGTGGGGTGTACAGGGTTTATACAGGTTGAGGATTTGGGAGGTTTTTTTTTTTGGTGGCTTCCGTGGTGGCTCAAATGGAGGCTCAGGTTCAATCCTTGGGTCAGGAAGATCCTCTGGCAAAGGAAATGGCACCCCACTCCAGTACTCTTCCCTGGAAAGTCCCATGGATGGAGGAGAGTAGTCAGCTACAGTCCATGGGGTCACAAAGAGTCTGAAATGACTGAGTGACTTCACTTTCACTTTCTATTTAAATGGTTACTGAAAAAAGATTACATGGGCAGAATGTATAGAATGGAGAGAAAGAAAAGAACTAAGGGCAGGAGGACATGAAGCTTATGTTCAGGATAACAAGAGAGGAACCATGGGGTCACAAAGAGTCTGAAATGACTGAGTGACTTCACTTTCACTTTCTATTTAAATGGTTACTGAAAAAAGATTACATGGGCAGAATGTATAGAATGGAGAGAAAGAAAAGAACTAAGGGCAGGAGGACATGAAGCTTATGTTCAGGATAACAAGAGAGGAAGAAAGTCTGAGTAGAAGAGCAAAGAATGATGACAAAAATGAGATGCAGAGTAGGAGCTGGAGAATCAAAAATGTAGAGGACTGTTTCACGTAATGTTACTCTCAAAGGACAAGCAAGTTACAGCTGGAAGAGGGTGGGAATGAAAAATAAGAGATATTTTTTAAAGGTGATTATCCTTAAATACGCAAGAGAAAGATCCATTACAACAAAAAATCTGAAGGTACAAAAACAATGAGTGGTGGTGGCAGATTTGGCGATTGAGTGAACTAATTTACCAAAATACATGGAGTAGTTAGGAACCAGAGCAGGGAGACCCATTTGAACAAGAGGAGTCATGCCACTTTCCCTGCAAAGGGGCCAAAGAAAAGGAAAGCAGGTAGAGAGGTTGAGGTGAAGGCAATGTGGTGATTGTGACTGAAAGATGTTGAGAGGATTCTAACCTGATATCTTCCTCTGTCCCTGTCAATTTGGGGCTCAGGAACTCAGTTGTGTCCGACTCTTCTGTGACCCCATGGACTGTAGCCACCAGGCTCCTCTGTCCATGGAATTTTCCAGGCAAGAGAAATGGAGTGGGTAGCCATTTCCTCTGCCAAGAGAGCTTCCCGACCCGGGGATGGAACTCTCATCTCTTGCATCTTCTGCATTGGCAGGCAGGTTCTTTACCAATAGACTCACCTGGGAAACCCCTAGCCTTGGTCAGTTAAGAGCCAAGATTATATGCTCTGAATGAAGTGGAAGTCATAAGAGTCAGGAGTTGGAGAACGATGGAGGGATCTGAAATTGTCACTTTGGGGAGCTGAGAATGGTTTGGCTAGGAAAACATAAATGTATCACTGAACAGCTCTGAGGACCCAGCCAAGGTGGGAGACTAATCATTTCCAGTGGCTCCGATGTACTGGGTAGTACATTGCAGGAGGGCCAAGAGGAGCTACTCCACATTCAAGGTCAGGAGGGGTGGCTGTGAAGAGCTACCCCTTGTCCAAGGTAAGGAGCAGTGGCTGTGCTTTGCAGGAGCAGCCATGAAGAGATAACCTAAGGTAAGAGAAACCCAAGTAAGATGGTAGGTGTTGTGAGAGGGCATCAGAGGGCAG
>SJYC01138675.1:0-10415 GCA_006408675.1 Madoqua kirkii
TTCAGTTCCTGATTCACTGAATCTAGCATTTCCCATGATGTTCTCTGCATAAATTGCTTCCCTAGTGGCTCAGAAAATAAAGAATCTGCCTGCAATGCAGGAGACCCAAGTTCACTCCCTGGGTCAGGAAGACCCCCTGGGGAAAAGCATGGCAACCCACTCCAGTATTCTTGCATGGAGAATCCCACGGACAGAGGATGCTGGCAGGTTATAGCCTAGAGGCACAGAGTCGGACACAACTGAAGCAGTTTAGCACACATGTATGCACACTGCGCCTAAGTTAAATAAGCAGGGTGACAATATACAGTCATGACATACTCCGTTCCCAATTTGGAATCAGTCAGTTGTTCCATGTCCTGTTCTAACTACTGCTTCTTGGCTTGCATACAGGTTTCTCAGGAGATAGGTCAGGTGGTCTCATATTCTCATCTCTTTAAGGATTTTCCACAGTTTGTTGTGATCCACACAGTCAAAGGCTTTAGCACAGTCAATGAAGCAGTAGATGTTTTTCTGGAACTCCTTTGCTTTCTCCATGATTTAAGGAATGTTAGCAACTTGATCACTGGTTCTTCTGCCTAATCAGAACTCATCTGGAAGTCCTTGGTTCACACACTACTGAAGCCTAGCTTGAAAGGTTTTGAGCATTGCCTTGCTAGCATGTGAAATAAGCACAATTTTACAGTAGTTTGAACATTCTTTGGCATTGCCCTTCTTTGGGATTGGAAGGAAAATTGACATTTCCAGTCCTGTGGCCACTGCTGAGTTTTCCAAATTTGCTGCATATTGAGTATAGCACATTCACAGCATCATCTGTTAGAATTTAAAAGAGCTCAGCTGGAATTCCATCACCTCTACTAGGTTTGTTCATAGTGATGCTTCCTAAGGTGCACTTGACTTCACACTCCAGGATGTCTGGCTGTAGGTGAGTGACCACACCATCATGGTTTTCTGGGTCATTAAGACTTTTCTTGATAGTTCTGTGTATTCTTGGCACCTCTTCTTAATCTCTTCTGCTTCTGTTAGGTCCTTACCGTGTCTGTCCTATACCATGCCCATCCTTGCATCAAATGTTTAATTGATACCTCCAATTTTCTTGAAGAGATCTCTAGCTCTTCCCATTTCATTGTTTTCCTCTATTTCTTTTCATTTTCCATTGAAGAAGGGCTTCTTATCTCTCCTTACTATTCTTTGGAATTCTGCACTCAGTTGGGTATATCTTTCCCTTTCTCCCTTGCCTTTTGCTTTTCTTCTTTCCTCAGCTATTTGTAAATGTTCTATTATGTCATGAAAGTGAAAGTGTTAGTCGGTCCATTGGGTCTGACTCTTTGTGACCCCATGAACTGCAGCCCACCTCTGTTCATGGAATTCTCCAGGCAAGAATGCAGGAGTGGGTAGCCATTATCTTCTCCATGGGATCTTCCAGACCCAGAGATCGAACCCAGGTCTCCCACACTGCAGGCAGATTCTTTACGATCTGAGCCACCAGGGAAGACCATGGAACATTGTAAATAAACAAGTGAGAAAAGTATGTATACAAGCCTTTAATTTGGGCTACATGTAAATAATAATTGAAATATTGTGTAATTATATAAATGTTATGTGTTCCTGCTTTGAGAATATTTCAAAATTTATCATCTTAGTAAAAATAAGTATGTTGACTTAGTGATTCTGAATTTGCAGTATTTCTTCTTTGTAGGTAGAATATAAAACACATAGGCAAAATCAATACATTTTTTTTTGAGGAAATCTTGGCTATGAATAATTAGAATTAGATTAAAGTAGATTCTGAGGATACTATGTGCATACTGTCAGTTTTTAGCAAAAGTAGAAGATATATTCTGAAATGACCCAGGAAAGTATAAAGACACAATTTGCAGTAAAGAATTAACCTCAAGTTCAGACGGTGCTCAAGGTTAATATTGACACAGAATATCAAATCGTGATGAATTCTCTTATTATTTTGTTTGATTCTGGAGTACATCAAGGGAATTTTTTTGCATGATATTTTCTCTCCTGATTTGGATTTTCTAAAAATCAGTCTAAAAATAAATTTCTATTTTCTGGGTCAGATGAACTGATGGTAAGGAGAAGCAGTCAAGCTGTATTAAAGGCAAGAGATCAGTGGGGTATTTACATTGTAGTTATCATCAGCCTGTCTTCAGAGTCAAGGGTATTTGTGCTTTATACACTAACCACCCACAGGAATGAACAAGATAGAGAGGTATTGCTTTAAAACATAACTGACCAAAACCGCTATAATGAAATAGAGGAAACAAAAGTAGCAGTTCCTTTTGTTACTTTTTCTTTGACTCCAACACATTAAAAGATATGACACAACTTACCATCATCAGTGGGTCACCAAAACAGAGATCTCATGATGGACGAGGGGACCTGAAAGGGATATGAAATACTGAATGGAAGCCATATGTGCTTTAAAAATCATACCAAAGGGATTCAGATACACTGCCCAGTTCATTTTAGAAAATGGCTCAGTGAGAAAGGAAATTCTAAGGAGTAAAGTTCCATTCATTCAGTAAACAGTCTATAAATATTCATCATAGATAATAATGGCAGTTATTATTGTCACTAACAATAGTTATTGCATCCTCTAAATTATTTTTACATTTAGTACTATTAGAAGTACTATTATTAGTACTTCAGTATATTTAGTACTGAAGAATGGTGCCTCTGTTCTATGTTAAAAGATTGTTTTGGCTTTCAAGTTTATGAGGACCTTACAAAATAAGAACCTATAAAACAGTTGAAAGATAATTCCTGTTTCATCTTGTTGAATTCCTGCTTCTATTAGAGATCTGGAGACCCAAATGATCTTTTTCAATTATACTACATGCACTACCAAGGAAAACTGTCTACAGACAATGGCTTGAACATCATTTACTTCTCATAGTTATGGAGGCTGGGAAGTACAAGATCAGGTGTGGGCAGATCAGTGTTTGGTAAAGGCCTCTTCCAAGATTGCAAATAGCTGTTTCCTCACAAGGCAGAGAGAAAGCAATGATCTTCCTCATCTTCTGGGGACACTGATACCATTATAGACTCTCCATTCTCATGACCTCATTTAACCATGATTGTCTCAAAATCTCTATCTCCAAATACCATCACATGGTGATTAAGCCCTTAACATATGAATGGAAAAGTGAAAGTTAAGTCGCTCAGTCGTGTCCGACTCTTTGCGACCCCGTGGACTGTAGCCCACCAGGCTTCTCCATCCATGGGATTCTCCAGGCAAGAATACTAGAGTGGGTTGCCATTTCCTTCTCCAGGGAGTCTTCCCGACCCAGGGATCGAACCTGGGTCTCTTGCATTGTAGGCAGACGCTTTAAGATGCAAACATTCTTTTAGTCCATAGCAACAGTTCTTTCAGTCCATATACAAAATTCAATAATAATGATGTTACTTGCCTATAAAACGTAATGGATAAGGAAGCTTCTACCTGTAACTCCATCACAGTTTCTCCTATCATTTGTGATGGCATCTTCCATAAGGCTTTAACCAGAGAATGGGAAAAGAGGAAAATATTAATGAAAAGTATTCAGGTCCTTGGAGTCTTTAGCAAAGCTTAACACTATGACAGTGCTGCCTTTGCAGTGAGGTTTTTTTGAAATTCAACTAACTAAGTGACTTTCTCCAACACATTAAAAGATATGACACAACTTACCATCATCAGTGGGTCACCAAAACAGAGATCTCATGATGGACGAGGGGACCTGAAAGGGATATGAAATACTGAATGGAAGCCATATGTGCTTTAAAAATCATACCAAAGGGATTCAGATACACTGCCCAGTTCATTTTAGAAAATGGCTCAGTGAGAAAGGAAATTCTAAGGAGTAAAGTTCCATTCATTCAGTAAACAGTCTATAAATATTCATCATAGATAATAATGGCAGTTATTATTGTCACTAACAATAGTTATTGCATCCTCTAAATTATTTTTACATTTAGTACTATTAGAAGTACTATTATTAGTACTTCAGTATATTTAGTACTGAAGAATGGTGCCTCTGTTCTATGTTAAAAGATTGTTTTGGCTTTCAAGTTTATGAGGACCTTACAAAATAAGAACCTATAAAACAGTTGAAAGATAATTCCTGTTTCATCTTGTTGAATTCCTGCTTCTATTAGAGATCTGGAGACCCAAATGATCTTTTTCAATTATACTACATGCACTACCAAGGAAAACTGTCTACAGACAATGGCTTGAACATCATTTACTTCTCATAGTTATGGAGGCTGGGAAGTACAAGATCAGGTGTGGGCACATCAGTGTTTGGTAAAGGCCTCTTCCAAGATTGCAAATAGCTGTTTCCTCACAAGGCAGAGAGAAAGCAATGATCTTCCTCATCTTCTGGGGACACTGATACCATTATAGACTCTCCATTCTCATGACCTCATTTAACCATGATTGTCTCAAAATCTCTATCTCCAAATACCATCACATGGTGATTAAGCCCTTAACATATGAATGGAAAAGTGAAAGTTAAGTCGCTCAGTCGTGTCCGACTCTTTGCGACCCCGTGGACTGTAGCCCACCAGGCTTCTCCGTCCATGGGATTCTCCAGGCAAGAATACTAGAGTGGGTTGCCATTTCCTTCTCCAGGGAGTCTTCCCGACCCAGGGATCGAACCTGGGTCTCTTGCATTGTAGGCAGCCGCTTTAAGATGCAAACATTCTTTTAGTCCATAGCAACAGTTCTTTCAGTCCATATACAAAATTCAATAATAATGATGTTACTTGCCTATAAAACGTAATGGATAAGGAAGCTTCTACCTGTAACTCCATCACAGTTTCTCCTATCATTTGTGATGGCATCTTCCATAAGGCTTTAACCAGAGAATGGGAAAAGAGGAAAATATTAATGAAAAGTATTCAGGTCCTTGGAGTCTTTAGCAAAGCTTAACACTATGACAGTGCTGCCTTTGCAGTGAGGTTTTTTTGAAATTCAACTAACTAAGTGACTTAAGTGAAGTGAAGTGAAGTGAAGTCGCTCAGTCGTGTCTGACTCTTTGTGACCCCGTGGATTGTAGCCTACCAGGCTCCTCCCTCCATGGGATTCTCCAGGCAAGAGTACTGGAGTGGGGTGCCAGTTCCTTCTCCAGGGGATCTTCCCAACTTGAAATTAAAAGAAACTTGCTTCTTGGAAGAGAAGCTGTGACAAACCTAAGCAGCATATTAAAAAGCAGAGACATCACTTTGTCAACAAAGGTCTGTATATTCAAAGCTATGGTGTTTCCAGTAGTCATGTATGGATATAAGAGTTGGACCATAAAGAAGCACAGAAGAATTGATGCTTCTGAACTGTGGTGCTGGAGAAGACTCTTGAGAGTCCCTGGGACAGCAAGGAGATCAAACCAGTCAATCCTAAAGAAAATCAACCATGAATATTCATTGGAAGGATTGATGCTGAAGCATCAATACTTTGGCCATCTAATGTGAAAAGCCTATTCATTGGAAAAGACCCTGATGCTGGGAAAGACTGAAGACAGGAGGAGAAGGGTACATAGAGGATGAAATGGCTGGATGGCATCACTAACTCACTGACATGAGTTTGAGGAAACTCAAGGACATGGTGAAGAATAGGGAAGCCTGGCATGCTGCAGTCCATGAGGTTGCAAAGAGTTGGACATTACTTAGCAACTGAACAACAGCAAAAAAGACAGACTAGACTCATTACATGACTCTGAAGAACTTCCTCTTATTAATTGGAATTCTCTCACTTATTCATTCTTCTTTCCTCCTCCTCCCTTTTATTCTTTTCTTAGTCTTTTCTCTTGCTTGATTTTTTCTTTTTTAAACTTTTTGGAGGAGATAATAAATGATGTGTCTGATGAGGATGAACACACTTCAGCAACTTCCATGTAATTTAAGACTATCTTTCCAAAATGAAATTGCAGTGGTTTCTAATGATGTGTTAGATAGTAACATTACATATTTAGAAGGGAACACAAGGAAGTTACTTCAATTTAACTGCTTCCCAGAAAATATCCTATCTTCTTATTTCCTCAACTGTCTCCTAAGGAGTTTCTATTAAAAACAGGTAAAATCAAGGGATGTGAGCAATGGGTTACAGGACCATGTGACCTAATGCTTTGTAAACCAGAGATTTCCAAATATCTCAGGTCTTTCGCAAGAGTAGTATGATGTTCAAGACCTTTTCAAATGCTCTTCTGACTAAAATGAGGGTTAGAACAGTATGAGAAAAATGTAATTGTTTCAATTATTTCAGTCCACCCAAAATTTTAGTTTCTCTGTATAGAGATGGAAAGAACACACATGAGTCATTTCAGGATTTCCTCAGAGACATCTTCCTTTGGGATTAATGTAAAATCACTTAAAACAAGTAAACAAACTTTCCCACCTAAAACTTGAGAGACTCAGAAAAATTAATTTGAGAAAACAAATGCTGTAACTTCTTCAACAAATTATCTCCACTGATAACGTGCTGGATGATGGATGTGCTCAGATCACTTGTCCCTTGAACAGGATCCCAGATATTTCTGCCCATATATTTTCTTCATCATAATTCTAAAAATCACATATGATATTATTGTGACATTTTGGAGAATTAAGCATCTTTTTTGCTCTTCAAGATATTGTACGTAATCCAAAATTTTTTTTTAATTTTTGATTGCTACATTATATTATTAGTCCCTATATCTACTTAAATAATTCACTTTAGTGATTATTAGAGATTTAGAGATTATTAATCATGTTCCTATATAAAGAAGAAATAATCATAGACAAAAATTAAACATACATAATTTTTGTTTTATTATACTTCTAATGTAGTCTTGTATTTAATTTTTCTTATCCTAAGCTAAGTGTCTTTTAAAAATTATTTAGTGCTTTGATAGAAGTTGTTTTATCTATATTATTAAATTAGGCAGTGCTCATCATGCCTAGACCAAGGGTGAACCTAAAATATGCTCTTTTTATATGACCAACCTAGATAGCATATTAAAAAGCAGAGACATTACTTTACCAACAAAGGTCCATCTAGTCAAAGCTATGGTTTTTCCAGTAGTCATGTGTGGATGTGAGAGTTGGACTATAAAGAAAGCTGAGCACTGAAGAACTGATGCTTTTGAACTGTGGTGTTGGAGAAGACCAGACCACCTGACCTGTTTCTTGAGAAACCTGTATGCAAGTCAGGAAGCAACAGAACTCGACATGGAACAACAGACTGGTTCCAAATAGGAAAAGAAGTACGTCAAGGCTGTATATTGTCACCCTGCTTATTCAACTTCTGTGCAGAGTACATCATGAGAAATGCTGGGCTGGATGAAGCACAAGCTGGAAGCAAGATTGTCAGGAGAAATATCAATCACCTCAGATATGCAGATGACACCACCAAAAGAATTGATGCTTTTGAACTATGGTGCTGGAGAAGACTCTTGAGAGTCCCTTGGACTGCAAGAAGATCCAACCAGTCCATCCTAAAGGAGATCAGTCCTGGATGTTCATTGGAAGGACTGATGCTGAGGCTGAAACTTCAGTACTTTGGCCACCTCATGCGAAGAGTTGACTCATTGGAAAAGACTCTGATGCTGGGAAGGATTAGGGGCAGGAGGAGAAGGGGACGACAGAGGATGAGATAGCTGGATGGCATCACTAACTCAATGCACATGAGTTTGGGTGAACTCCCAGAGTTGGTGATGGACAGGGAGGCCTGGCATGCTGCAATTTATGGGGTCGAAAAGAGTCGGACATGACTGAGTGACTGAACTGAACTGAGTGGCCACGAGGAGCAACCCCATTTCCTCGGAGCGGAGGCTGTGTGGGTACAGGAGGGCTGAGAGGAGCTACTCCATGTTCAAGGTCAGGAGGGGTTGCTCGTCTAAGGTAAGGAGCAGCAGCTGCGCTTTGCTGGAGCAGCCGGGAAGAGATACCCCACGTCCAAGATAAGAGAAACCCAAGTAAGATGGTAGGTGTTATGAGAGCACATCAGAGGGCAGACACACTGAAACCACAATCACAGGACACTAGCCAATCTGATTGCACGGACCACAGCCTTTTCTAACTCAATGAAACTAAGTCACGCCATGTGGGGCCACCCAAGATGGGCGGGTCATGATGGAGAGGTCTGACAGAATGTGGTTCCCTGGAGAAGGGAATGGCAAACCACTTCAGTATTCTTGCCTTGAGAACCCCATGAACAGTATGAAAAGGCAAAATGATAAGATACTGAAAGAGGAACTCCCTAGGTTGGTAAGTGCCCAATATGCTACTGGAGATCAGTGGAGAAATAACTCCAGAAAGAATGAATGGATGGAGCCAAAGCAAAAACAATACCTATTTTCTGAATGTTGAGCTTTAAGCTGACTTTTTCACTCTCCTCTTTTACTTGTGGATGTGATGGACAGGGAGGCCTGGCATGCTGTGATTCATGGGGTTGCAAAGAGTCAGAAACAACTGAGAGACTGAACTGAACTGATAGAGTACATTAACCATTTGTTCATTCAAAAATACCCAGTGAGCATCTACTATATGCAGGCACTATTCTAGACACTGAGGATACAGTAGTGACCCAGATCCTCACTCTCAGAGGGAAAGACAGACAATAAATGAATAAATATTTAACATGTTGGGTGGTAAGAGGTTTCATGAAGAAAAACAAATAAAGTTAAAAACTCAAACTAGGAAAGAGGTGCTTTTTTAAAATGTAAGATTAGTTGGAAAAAGGTCCTGTGTTAAGGCTATATGTGCACAAAACCCTGAATATAGTGAGGGAAAGAATCATGTGGATATTTGCAGAAAGACTGATCCTGACAGCTGGAACAGTTCAGCAAGGCCTGAGGAGAAGATGCATGTCATCTGTTTAAAAAAGAACAAAGAGGTAGTGTGGGAAGTAGAAGAGAGAAAGAATGATAGGAGATGAAATCAGAGAGAAAGAATGATAGATGAAATCAGAAATGTAGCTCCAAGATGGTCCCAGTAGCAGCCACTTCTGATACCCACACCATTGTGCTAGCTCTTACAATGAACAGAGGGACCTGTGGAACAAGTAGGATGCTGTGGAGATTATGATGTTCAACTTACAATAAAAGACACTGAGATTTTCACCTGGCTCACTGAGGATGCACTCTAGGGAAGTTGGTGTCAAGTTAATTTTATCAGTGGAATTAATTTGTTTGAAGAAGTTATACAGTGTTTGTCTCCTCGAATTAACCTTTTCTGAGTCTCTCAGGTTTTAGGTAGGAAAGTTTGTTTACTTGCTCTAAGCACCACACGGACAGTCAACAGTCCCAGGAGAGCCCATGTCATGAGGGACTGCCCTTGCCCTAGCAGCCAGTGCTAACTTGCCAGCCCCGTGAGTGAGCATCGAGTGACGGCAGTCCCAGCTGACATCGTTACTACCTCTTGTAAAGATCTTCAGACAGACCCGCCAGCCATAATTTCTGACTTACAGTCACTGTCAGGATAATAGATGGTTATTCTTATTTAAAGACAGTACATTTGGGGAGTAATTTATTCTTAGCAATTGATGACTAATACAACGAAGCTTTTACAGACCATAGCAAGAATGTTGGATTTTATTCTAAATAAGACGGGAAGACATTAGCTTGGTCTGTTTTAGATTTTTAAATAATGACTTTGATTACTATACAAATAATAGACCACAAAAGGGATAAAGCAGAGAGACCAAATAGAAGGTTTCTGGGTAATGTTTCAGGTCAAAGATGATTGTGACATAGATTTGGATACGAAAGTAGTCAGAGTGGTCAAAGGAGTCTGATCTTGGATATATTTTGAAGGTAGAGCTGGAAAAATTTACTAGAGAGTAGTTCTGAATTTATCACTACTACTTATATGTATAAAATAATTTCTTGAAAAGTTCAAATGCAGAATTCTTCAAAAAGCCGATCACTCACAATTCATCCACCATAAATCTTTGTTCATTATCATATCATTTTTTTTGTAAATTATAAATGGCAAATGATAAAAGGATTTAATGATAATTGCTGCATATTAGAGTCGTAGTGCCTGGTAGAAAGTTAAAATTAATTCTGTACATCAATATAGTGACAAGTGGCATGGTTTAATAGAACACCTCTGAATAATAATTTTGCATTCAATGGAATAGAATCATTCTTCTAAAAATATGCCAATGACTCTGGATTACCAATGTAAAATAATGAAAATAATATGAATTAATTACAGTAGTTTTCATGGTTTAAATATATTTAATGGTGGCAATTAGTTTAGCATGTATATATGTATATTTTAAATTACTGTAGCAGAAAAGATGAATATCAATTTTTTTCATTAAGAACAGTGAGAATTATCCTATAAATAAAATTAGCTTATGAATCACCTAAATATTACCTACCTAGTTTGAAACTAGGACTGTTTAAAAAGGAAATAAAGAAAACACTTAGGTAAAATGAATAAAA
>SJYC01138676.1:0-13813 GCA_006408675.1 Madoqua kirkii
ATAAGAGACAGGTTTAAATATATTTAATGGTGGCAATTAGTTTAGCATGTATATATGTATATTTTAAATTACTGTAGCAGAAAAGATGAATATCAATTTTTTTCATTAAGAACAGTGAGAATTATCCTATAAATAAAATTAGCTTATGAATCACCTAAATATTACCTACCTAGTTTGAAACTAGGACTGTTTAAAAAGGAAATAAAGAAAACACTTAGGTAAAATGAATAAAAAATAACAAAAGAAGAAAACTCTCTTTCATTTTAAATTAATGCTTGTGGGATGGAGAAAAGACTGCCACTGACCCTCAATATTCAGTCTAAGTAATAGCTTTCCCTACCTTTTAACTGGACACATCTCAGTCAACCTTATCAACATATTAAACTATCTTTCTTTGAAGTTGAGTGTGACCATATAAGTTTGGACAATGATACGTGAATGGATTCTTGTGCCACCTTCTTGCCTGCCACCGTATCCTTCCCACAGGCTAGAAAGCTAACGGGGAGGTGAGCCAATATCAACCACATGACCAAGAATGACATTGGGTCTGGTGGAGCAGTAAGGTGGAAGAAACTTGTGTGCTTTCCAGAAGAGGGAAAAAAAATTTCTCTCCTAGATAAACCACTATTATTTCAGTCTCCTTGTAGCAGAGAAAGAAGAACCCCAAACCCCAAAGTTAGTAGGAGGAAAGAAATCATAAAGATCAGAGCAGAAATAAGTGAAAAAGAAATGAAGAAAATGATAGCAAAGATGAATAAAATTAAAAGTTGGTTCTTTGAAAAGATAAACAAAATTGATAAACCACCAGACTCATCCAAAAAAAGGGAGGGGGGAGAAGACTCAAAAATCAATAAAATTAGAAGTTAAAAAGGAGAAGTTACAACAAAAATACAGAAGATCATAAGAGACTGCTATGAGCAACTGTATGCCAATAAAATGGACAACCTGGAATAAATGGACAAATTCATAAAAAAGTAAAACCTTTCAAGACTGAACCAGGAAGAAATTGAGTCTCTTTGTTGATACTAACTTCCACAGTTGAGGATTTAAAAAAAAGTCTTGTTCAGTTCTCATTGTTTGAGTGGCTCCTATTGCTGTTAGGCACCATGGGATAAAGTGGTGACCAAATCTAGTCTCTGCCATCATGAAAATTTAAGAACAGTGGAGGAGAAACACAGTAAAGAAATAATTATGCAAATAAATGTGAAACAAGCTGTGACACTAGTCTCATTATTCAGGGACATTCAAGTCCACTTCATTCCCTTTCAACATGATTACTCTCAAAATATTTGAAATCTCAAGGTTCTTGTTACTTCCTAAGAGGGAATAGTTATTTCCAACATTCCTCTTATATAGTTTGGGGTTTTTCTGTAATTGAGTCACTCCAATAGATTCTCATCCTTTTTGATACACAATGACTCAAATGGAATTTACTAACTAGGATGTGATCCAAATGAAATAGAATTTGAGCCTGTATTAGTTTTCTATGAAAGCTATAACAAACTGCCACAAATTTAATGGCTGAAAATAACACAAGCCACAGTTCTAGAAGTCCAAACCTCTGGGTGGGTGTTAAATGTTCCTCTAGACATTTCTGTGCAAGGATGTTTTGGGGGTGTTTATATAATTGCTTTTCTACTGCATATACAATTTTATGTCCCTTTTGTACTTGCCATATAAACATTTTTTTCTGTTATGTCTTCTTAAAAAGTCCAAACAAGAGTCTTATAAGAGTGAAATCAAGGTGTTGTCAGGCATGGTTCCTTTGGAGGCTCTAAGGAACAAACTTCTCTCTTGTCTTTTCTATTTTCTGGAGACCACTTACATTCATTGGCTAGTGACCCCTTCCTGTATCTCATTGCCTTTTCTCTCTCTGCTTCTGTTGCCACATCACATTTTTTTTTCTTTAATCAAATCTCTTTTTGTGTCCTTCTTATAAGGATCCTTCTTATTAATTATACTTAAGGCCCATCTCAGTAATCTAGGATCATCTTCCTATCTCAAGATCCTTACTATAATTGCATCTGTAAAGTCCCTCTTCCATTAAAGTAACATTCATGGGTTCCAGGGATTAAGATTAGAATATCTCTGGGAACCATCATGCAGTGATCATGCAGTTACACATCAAGCTAGAATTAAACTTACTGGCAGATAAGACTTCAAGAATCTTTACACATGTTATTAACAGGCATTTCTCTTACCCTGTACTTAGGGACTTGGATTTTTGTACTCAAATGAAAGACTAAATTCTCAACACTGTGCTGTGCTTTGCAAAGTCACTTCAGTCATGTACCACTCTTTGCGACTCTATGGAACTTAGCCTGGCAGGCTCCTCTGTCCATGGACTTCTCTAGGCAAGAATACTGGAGTGGGTTGCCGTGGCCTTCTCCAGGGGATCTTTGCGACCCAGGGATTGAACACATGTCTCTTACATCTCCTTTGTTGGCGGGTGGGTTCTTTACCAGTAGCGCCAGCTGGGAAGCCCCAATTCTCAGTATACTTGCTTAGATGCCCAGTCGTGTCTGACTCTATGTGACCCCATGGACTATAGCATGCCAGACTCCTCTGTCTATGGAATTCTCCAGGCAGGAATACTGGAGTGGGTAGCCATTCCCTTCTCTAGGCAATCTTCCCAACCCAGGGATTAAACCCAGTTCTCCCATGTTGCAGGTGGATTTTTTACCATCTGAGCCATCAAGGAAGCCCAAGAATACTGGAGTGGGAGCCTATCCATTCCCCAGGGATCTTCCTGACCCAAGAATAAAACCAGGGTCTCCTGCATTGCAGGCGAATTCTTTACCAGCTGAGCTACCAGGGAAGCTCAATTCTCAATACCCTTATTAAATTCTACTTGTTGGATTTAGCATCGAGCTGGTCATGAAGCTTTTGAATCTATATTCTTACATGTGATATATTTAAGTTATCCATTTAATTTCTAAGTGCCAAAAGATTTCAACACTACACAGTTTTGTCTGTTTTGAAAAGTCTGATATGATGAAGTTTCGATGTATGCATGTGGGGATTATCATAGTTAAAAAGTTCTAAGACCAAGACTGAGAAAATTAACCAAGCTAGCAGAAATGGTGATAAAGACTGGGCACAGAATCCATTCAGAGTCTCCCCGGGGTCTGTCCTGCTCCAGTCTAGTGTGAGGCCTGTGGAATGGAGGAGATTTCTCCTGAGAGATAGCGAAGGCCAGTGATTTCAGGACTTCATCTGTTTATAGCAGAATCCAATATGAGGTTGAAGGCATTGGTAAATAGAGTCCAACCTTCTCAGGGCAAAGAGCTAGGAAAATCTAAATGAAGATGCAGCCTCGTTGAGGTTCAGACTAGAGCTCTAATTCCAGTAAAGAAGAGTGCTCAGCAGAAAACCAAGCCAGAAGTCATCATGTTTATTCAGCCCATCTGGAAGGAAACTGATGATGAGACAGCAGGCACCTGTCTTTCCCTGTCACACACCAGGCAGAGGTCCAGAAGACCACCTCAAGAACTTACTAACTGATGGGTTGGTCAGGTTTGAATCAGAAACCAGAGGACTGAGACTGTGGGTTGGAAGGCTTCTATCCTGAAGACTACCTGGGCAGAGAGAGACTCATGAATTAAAGGATTCCAGTCCTATAAAAAATGTAGTAAAGGTTTTAGTTTATTGTTTTACCCTTCAAAATTAATCTACCGTGATACAAACCCTGTTATCAGAGTTGGAAAGGTGCACTCTGCCCCTCAAGGGGAAAATTTAGGAAAATATATTTAAAATGAATAGTGATGACTCATGCATAGTCGTAATTATGCATTAGTGATTAATACTCTCTTCTAAGTGCTTTGAGGTGCATTAATCTGTTCAACCATCACAATAAGCCATCTAATGAAGAAACTGAAATGTAAATAGATGAAGTAACTTGTCCAAGATTACATAGCTAGTGAGAATTTGCGTGCAGGAGGTCTCCTCCTGAGGCCATGCTGGTAACCATTAGAACATGCTGCCTCTTCTGTGCCACCCCAGTATTAGCCCTCACTTTGCATGCTGTCTTGCACATAAAAAGAGCCAAATAAATACAATGAGTCCCTTACATACAAACGAGTTCTGTTCCAAGAGTGTGTTCCTAAATCCAATTGTTCTTAAGTCCAATAAAGTTAATCTAGGTACAACTGGCTAGATAGCCCTGTACTGGAATAGGTTTATAATACTTTTCACACAAATAATACACAACAAACACAAAAAATAAAGAAAACAGTTTTAATCTTACAGTATGGTACCTTGAACGCTACGGTAGTACAGTACAACAGCTGGCATACAGAGGCTGGCACTGAGTGAAGGCAGGAAGAGTTACCGACTGGAGGAGGGAGACGAGGTCAGAGATGGCAGAGCTGAAGGATCATTAGCAATAGAAGGTGAAGGGCAAGCTGCAGTTTCATGCACGCCTGACATTGATGAGACAGAGTCCGTTTCCTTATTGGATTCAAGTCTATTTGCCCTCACAAAAATGACCCAGTGATGCCTGGGTGGTAGTTCTTCTTTTCTTGTCACAGATGACAGAGTCGTGCTCACAAATAATACACAACAAACACAAAAAATAAAGAAAACAGTTTTAATCTTACAGTATGGCACTTTGAACGATGTAGTACAGTACAACAGCTGGCATACAGAGGCTGGCACTGAATGAAGGCAGGAAGAGTTACCGACTGGAGACAAGGGAGACGAGGTCAGAGATGGCAGAGCTGAAGGATCGTTAGCAACAGAAGGTGAAGGGCAAGCTGCGATTTCCTGCACGGCTGACATTGATGACAGAGTCTGTTTCCTTATTGGATTCGAGTCTATTTGCCCTCACAAAAATGGCCCAGTGATGCCTGGGTGGTAGTTCTTTTTTTCTTGTCACAGATGACAGAGTCGTGCAAGACTGCATTCTGAACATCTGTGGCAACCCCCGTGTATCATTCTACATTCAAGTTTCATGCCTCAAAAACAGTGCCTCCTCAAATAAAGCCCCGTTGCCATTTCCTGCATCGTGAATCTCTTCGATTCTTCAGTTACTTCGTCCTCTTGTCTCTCTTCATCCTCTCTCTGGGCCTCCAAATCCATCAGGTCTTCATTAGCAAGCTCCTCATGTTGCACAGAAAGGAGGTCAATGAGGTCATCCTCTTGCAGCTCTAGCTCCAGTTTTTTCCTGAGGGTCACTAAGAGACTGACTCTTAGTGAGTCTTGGACTCTTCCTCCACCTTCTCAAATCCATGAAAATCATGAACAAACTGTGGGTAAAGGTTCTTCCAAATCCCATTCATGGTGACGACTATAACGTCACACTAAGCAAAGTCAATGTTTTTTATGGACTGGTATATGTTACAGCCCTTCCAAAACTGTTGCAAGTTTGTTCCTGATTTGTCACTCACCTTTATTGCTTGACAAAAAGTGTAATGTGAATAACATTTCTTGAAAGTTGCTATAACTCCCTGGTTCATAGGCTGGATGATCAACAAAATATTTGGTGGCAGATACAGTACTTTGGCATTGAGATGAAAGTCATCCATGAATGGAGGGTGACCCAGAGTATTGTTGCGCAGCAGAAGAATATTGAATGGGATGTCCTTCTTTAAGCAATATTTCTCTACCTCTGGAGTAAAGTGGTAGAAAAACCACTCCTGGAAAATGGCCTGTGTAACCAGGCTTTGGGTCTAATATTCCACATAGCAGGAAGAGAGCCCCTGGCTGTGTTTTTAAGGGCTCTTGGTTTTTCTGGATGATAAACTAATACCCAGAGTATTGTTGAACAGCAGAAGAATGTTGAATGGGAATGTCCTTCTTTAAGCAATATTTCTCTACCTCTGGAGTAAAGTGGTGGAAAAACCAGTCCTGGAAAATGGCCTGTGTAACCAGGCTTTGCGTCTAATGTTCCACACAGCAGGAAGAGAGCCCCTGGCTGTGTTTTTAAGGGCTCTTGGTTTTTCTGGATGACAAACTAAGAGAGGATTGGCTCCTTATCACCAGAAGAATTGCCACCAGAGTTTACTTATCCTTTGCTGCTTTAGCCTGGCATCAACTTTTCCTCCTTATTGATGTAACTTTAGTCTGGCATCCACTTCCAGTTCAGTCCTGTCTCATCCACATTAAAAAACTGCTAATGGTAATTACGTGCCTTCATCAATAACCAGGCAGCTACCATATCTGTGCTTGCTGCCTTGCCACTTACTTTTATGTTGTAAAGGTTGGTTCTAGCCTTGAACCAATGAAACCAAGCACAGCTGACATTAAAAGGTGCACTCTCTGATTCTTCATTGTGTCTCTAAAAGCCTTGTAAAGGCTTTTAGCTTTCTCTTGAATCAACATTAAGTAGAATGGGACTAGATGCTGATCCTGCATCCATACACTGAGAAGTTTCTCCATTTCCTCCATCACTTTTCCATGCTGTTTCAATATTATTGTCAACATTATTGACATAGCAGACTTCACATGTTCCACGATATTGTGCTTGTTCTTTAGAACCATGCCAGTGGTTGAATGATTCATGTTGTAAGAATGAGCAATGTCTACTATCTTTTTGCCTCGCTACCCTCTCTCAATTATTTTCACTTTTCTTTCCATTGCCTGGCACTTCCTAGAAGTACCAGCTACATTGCCACTGCTTTTACACTTGCTTCTGAACATCCTGGACTTGAAATCAAAATACTCATCTACTGCTGTATTGCATACAGCACTATAAGTAAAGTACACAAAAGTACAATGACTTGCAGGGGATGCATGCAGTGGCAATGCATGCCAAACACATGAACTAACATGACTGCACGTGTGAAAGCACATTTGCACCTTTGAAAGGTCACAACTTGAAGATTCATATGTAGGGGGCTTACTGTATCTGTTGGATTCAGAAGTAAATAAGGATGGGTGTATTTGAGAATGGAAAGATGAAGAAAACTCCATCTGGGAGAATACAGCTTTGTTTCATTACAGAAAAAAACCAAACAAACAGACCTGAGAATCCTCCTATTATAGAGTCTTTCACAAAGCAGAAAAGTGTCACTTTGCTATTAACCAACTTGCCTTTTATTAATAAATGCTTTCTGTGAAGCCTTCACATTTCAAATAGGACCCAAACTGGCTAAGCACCATAAACAATATATGTAGCTTTTTAAAAAGTAGAAATAAAAGGGCATGTTAGAATAAATGGAACAAGAATGTTCTAAGCCAAACATAGGAAACTGCCTGTACTATTCCGTTACTCTGTTTTGTGTTAAAGTGGTTCTTTGCATGCTCAGTCACTCAGTCATGCCCAACTATTTGTGACCTTGTGGACTGTAGCCCACCAGACTCCTCTGTCCATGGGATTTTTCAGGCAAGAATACTGGAATGGGTTGCCATTTCCTTCTCGAGGGGATCTTCCTGGCCCAGGTATTGAACCTGCATCTCCTGCATTTACCACTGAGCCACCTGGGAAGCCCAATTTCTAGTAAAAGACGTAGTATTTGTTAAACTCTGACTTGAATGAGGTCAATGGCAGGAAATGGAGCTTTGTTATCAATATCTTCTCACCTGGTATAATTTTATTTTCATTATATTGTAAAATTTAGTCTAAGGTTATAAGTGATTTTTCTGGCATTCTATAATGCTCAATACGAGCAACTTTACTACTATATTGCTTGTCTTATTTTACTATTTGGCTAGCTTTGTTCATTGAGTATGAAACTATTCTTAATAAATGAAGAGTTTTCCCAGGTATCTTTTATACTGAGATGCTCTAAGAACATATCTCTGTTTAAAGTAGCAATTCTAATCCCAACAAATATTTATCCAAGTGAACCAGAGGGAAAATTTTATTTTTACTTCTTTTGAATCAAAATTCTTTTAAAATACTGTGAGAAGAAAATTTGGGGGGGAAAGTCATCCGTTTCCTTAAGCATTTAAATATTTTAGTTTTCATCCAAGTGTTGCTGACATAGTCACCTTATGCATGCCAGATTCTTTGAATGTATTTAAACGTGGAGGATTGGCAGACATTCAAATAACTGAAGGTTGTATGGTGTCCTTGATGAAAATTACTTTCTACAGAGAGTCTGTGTGGATTGACTGTAAAGAAATCATTTGTATGTTTTGTGCTTTAGCTCCCAGCCCACTCATTTAGGCCTTGACTGGTCATCTAGATATATTTTCACAATAACTCAAGTGATAGAATCTTTTCCAGTATCATTTGAAATGCCTTGCAGCTGTCCTTGTTGGACTTTTCTATTTACCCAGTCAGAGAGCAAAGGGCAAATTATTTTCTCAGTCGAGCTCAAACAAAAACAGTAAAAATTTCTTTACTTTTGGTTTCAGGTCTCACCTAGGTCATATATGGACTCCTTTTTAACTTCTGTTTAAGGACTTATGACTTGATGCTTCAATATTTTTAAAAATTAATTTTATGGAGTATAGTTGCTTTACAATCTTGTGTTAGTTTTTACTGTACAGCAAAACGAATCAGCAATACATAGACATAAACCCAAAGAAGAGCAGTACCAAACAATGTTCAAACCACCATACAATTGCTCTCATTTCACATGCTGCTGCTGCTGCTGCTAAGTTGCTTCAGTCATGTCCGACTCTGTGCGACCCCAGAGATGGCAGCCTATCAGGCTCTCCCGTCCCTGGGATTCTTCAGGCAAGAACACTGGAGTGGGTTGCCATTTCCTTCTCGAATGCATGAAAGTGAAAAGTGAAAGTGAAGTCAACTACAGCCTACCAGACCTCCGTCCATGGGATTTTCCAGGCAAGAGTACTGGAGTGGGGTGCCATTGCCTTCTCCGATTTCACATGCTAGTAAGGTAATTTTCAAAATCCTTCAAGCTAGGTTTCAACAGTACATGAGCTGAGAACTTTCAGATGTACAAGCTGGGTTTAGAAAAGGCAGAGGAACCAGAGATAAAATTGCCAACATCTACTGGATCATAGAAAAGCAAGGGAATTCCAGAAAAGCATCTACTGCTTCATTGACTATGCTAAAGCCTTTGACTATGTGGATCATAACAAACTGTGGAAAATTCTTAGAGATGGGAATATCAAACCACCTCATATCTTCTGAGAAACCTGTATGCAGGTCAAGAAGCAACAGTTAGAACTGGACATGGAACAACTGACGGGTTCAAAATCAGGAAAGGAGTATGTCAAGGCTGTATATTATGACCCTGCTTATTTAACTTCTATGCAGAGGACATTATGTGAAATGCCACGCTGGATGAATCACAAGCAGGAATCAAGGTTGCTGGAAGAAAAAATCAACAACCTCAGATATACAGATGATATCATCATAATGGTAAAAAGCAAAGAGGAACTAAAGAGCCTCTTAATGAAGGTGAAAGAGGAGAGTGAAAAAGTTGGCTAGAAACTCAACATTCAAAAAAATAAGATCATAGCATCTGGTCCTGTCACTTCATGGCAAATAGATGGGGAAAACAATGGAAACAGTGAAAGGTTTTATTTTCTTGGGCTCCAAAATCACTGTGGATGATGACTGCAGCCATGAAATTAAAAGATGCCTGCTCCTTCAAAGAAAAGGTATGATGAACTTAGACAGTGTATTAAAGAGTAACCTTGCTGATGAAGGTCAGTATGGTCAAAGCTATGGTTTTTCCAGTAGTCACGTACAGATGTGAGAGTTGGACCATGAAGAACGCCAAGCACCAAAAAATTGATGCTTTTGAACTGTGGTGCTGGAGAAGACTCTTGAGAATCCCTTGGACAGCAAGGATATCAAAGTCGTTAATCCAAAGGAAATCAACTCTGAATATTCATTGGAAGGACTGATGCTGAAGCTCCAATAGTTTGGTCACCTAATGAGAAGAGCCGACTCATTGGAAAAGACCTTGATGCTGGGAAACGCTGAAGGCAAGAGGAGAAGGGGATGACAGAAGATGAGGTAGTTGGAAGGCATCACTGACTCAATGGACATAAATTTGAGCAAACTCTAGGAGATGGTGGGACAGGGAAGCCTGACATGCTGCAGTTTGTAGGGTTGCGAAGAGTTGGACAAGACTTAGAAACTGAACAATAACTTATATATATACCCTTTCTTTTGGACTTCCTTCCCATTTAGGTCACCACAGTGTATTAAGTAGAGTTCCCTGTGCTATATGCGTGTTCACATTAGTTATCTATTTTATACATGGTATCAATAGGGTATGTGTATCAACCCCAATCTCAGATACATGCATCCCAATGTTCATAGCACCACTATTTACAATAGGGCTTGGAAACAGCCTAAATGTCCATCAATAGAGGAATGGATTAGGAAGATGTAGTTCAACTTCCACCTTTGTTTCAATGTAGTGCTTCAGTCTTTAAGTCTGGGTGGTTTTAGATAATGTCTTCCTTTCAGTTAAGTTGTTCATTCAATAAAATCTCATGGAGTGTCTACCATGGATTCAGTAGCGTGATACACAAGTAAATAATAGTTGACCATTGCCCTTGAAGACATGGCAATCTAAGGGGAAGGAGGGATGTGTAAAGAAGTGTTGGAATGTTATGTGCAAAATGTAAAGTGATACTCTAGAGGTAAGTACAAGTATTGTGGCATCTCAGATGGGAGAATGGTGGGGACTCAGGAAGCATTAGGAGGGAGGACTAGAAACATTTAATCTAAATAGTGGCTTTTAACATTTTTATTTCGAGAGGCTTTTTGATGTTTTTGATTCATTTCTATCATCATTATATTATGTATGAGGTGATACAATATACTAGAATATATACTGTATTCAAGAAAGAGGACATGAAATTCAGTTCTGTCACTTCTCCATATCTTTGAAAAATGATTTAAACCTTCTATGCCTGGTGTATTAAAGTTTTTTTTTTTTAACTGCAACCAGTTAATGTAAAACTAATATCTCTGAGTAGATTTAGAGAATAATTGCACAGATGATACAGAGGGCTCCCTATACCATACATCCAATTTCCCCTATTGGTGACATCTTATAATTTGTTATAGTTAATGAAACAATATTCATAAATCATTATTAACTAAAGCTCATGCTTTGTTCATATTTCCTTAGTGTTTACCTGCTATACTTTTTCTGTGCTAAGATACCATCCAGGGTACCACATTATATTCAATCATGTATTATTAGGTTTCTCCTAGCTGTGATAGTTTCTCAATGTTCCCTGGTTTCTGATGACTGACAGTTTTGAGTACTAATCAGTATTTCACAGAATCTCCTTCAATTGGAATTTGAGTTTTTCTCCTAATTACACTGAGGTTATGGGTTTTCAGGAGGAAGACCACAGAGGTTAAATAACAGTTTTCTTGCATCCTTGCTATTAGCATGACTTGGCACTGTTGACATTTACCTTTAATAATTGGCTGAAGTAGTGTTTGTCAAATTTCTTCACTGTAAAATAACTCTTTCCCATCCATTTCCACACTCTTGCTCTTTGGAAGGAAGTCACTGTGCCCATAGTCTACCTTTCCCCCTCTCAGACTTCAGACAATACTACAAAGCTATAGTGATCAAAACAGTGTGGTAATGGCACAAAAACAGATATGTGGACAAGTGGAATAGAATAGAGAGCACCAAAATAAACCCACACACCTACAGCCAATTAATCTTTGACAAAAGAGACAAGAATATACAGTGTGGAAAAGACAATCTCTTCAGCAATTGGTGCAGGGGAAAGTCGGACAGCTGCTTGTAAATCAATGAAGTCAAAACACATCCTCATACCATACACAAAAATAAACTCAAAATAGCTTAAAGACTTGTAAGATATGATACCATTAAACTCCTTGAAGAAAAAATAGGCAAAACATTCTCTGATATAAATCATACCTATTTTTTCTCAGGTCAATCTCCCAAGGTAATAATAGTAAAAACAAAAATAAACAAATGGGACCTAAACTTACGGACTTCTGCCCAGCAAAGGAAACCATCAACAAAACATAAAGACAGCCTATGGAATGGGAGAAAACACTTGCAAATGATGCAGCAGACAGGGGCTTAACTTCCAAAATATACTAAGCAGCTCATACAAAACAACAAAAACATAACAACAACAACAAAAACTCAATTGAAAAGTGGGCAGAAAACCTAAATAGAAGGTCTTCAGAAGCCCCAAAGAAGATATAGGGCTTTCCAGGTGGCACAATTGTAAAGAATCTGCTTGACAATGCAGGAAACTCAAGAGACATGGGTTTGATTCCTGGTTTAGGAAGATCCTCTGGAGTAAGAAATAGCAACCCACTCCGATATTCTTGCCTGGAAGATTCCATGGACAGAGGAGCCTGGAGGGCCTCAGTCCATGGGATTTCAAAGAGTCAGACACAACTGGGCAGCTGAGCACACACACACACACCAAAGAAGATATACAGACGGCCAAACAGACACATCAGAAGATGTTCAGCATCACCAAATATTAGAGAAATGCTATTCAAAACTACAGCGAGATACCATCTCGTGCTGGTCAGAAAGGCCGTCATTAAAAAGTCTATAAATAACAAATGCTGAAGAGGGTGTGGAGAAAAGGGAACCCTTTTACACTGTTAGTGGGACCTAAATTGATACAGCCACTCTGGAAAACAGTATGGAGGTTCCTCAAAAAACTAAAATAGAATTACCATTTGCTCCATCAATCCCACTCCTGGGCATATCCCCAGAAAAACTATAATTCAAAAAGGCACATGCATCCCTGTGTTAATAGCAGTACTATTCACAATAGCCAAGACATGGAAACAACCTAAACCCCATCAACAGATGAATAGATAAAGATGTGATATATATAGAAAAATACTCAGCAATAAAGAGGAATGAAATAATGCCATTTTCAGCAACATGGATGGAACTAGAGGTTGTCATACCGAGTGAAGTCAGAAAGATAAAGACAAATACTGTATGATATCATGTATACATGGGAGCTAAAATATGACACGGATCTATCTACAAAATAGAAGCAGACTCACAGACGTAGAGAACAGACTTGAAGGGGGATGGTGGGGGTAAGAGGGATCGACTGGGAGTTTGGGGTTAGCAGATGAAACCTACTGCATATAGAATGGATAAACAAGAAAAACTATTACATATAGAATGGATAAACAAGGTTCTACTGTGTAGCACAGGGAACTATATTCAGTATCCTAACATAAACCACAATGGAAGAGAATGCAAAAAAGAATATGTATATATGTATATATATATATATTCATTCTGCTGTACAGTGAAGCTAACACAACATTGTAAGTCAACTACACTTCAATTAAAAATATTTTCTGTCTTTATATCTTATATAATTGCTTATCAATTTCTAAGAGGTATTTGTTGAAACCCTAGCTATAATTAGTGATTTATCTCTTTCTCCTAGTATTGGGCTGTTGTTATTCCATAACATTTTATGGAAAAACCCAAATGAAATTTTTGGCCAATAACCTTATGACTCATGTTTTAAGGTATGTTAATGATTTTATATATCCTTATCCTTGTAATCATTATTTAATGACTCTGTTCAATAACTTTTTAATCCCTGAATTTACTCTAACACAAAAATTACTATTCATATTTTTGTGATATGCCATTTTTAATCTATTTATCTCAATGTACTGTAAACTTCTGTTATATGTATACATATAACATGCATATAAGGCTTCCCTGGTGGCTCAGAGATTAAAGCGTCTGCCTCCAATGCAGGAGAATTGGGTTCGATCCCTGGGTTGGGAAGATGCCCTGGAGAAGGAAATGGCACCCCGGTGCAGTACTCTTGCCTGGGGAATCCCATGGACGGAGAAGCCTGGTAGGCTACAGTCCACGGGGTCACAAAGAGTTGGACATGACTGAGCGACTTCACTTTCACTTTTCATACATATAACTCC
>SJYC01138677.1:0-46740 GCA_006408675.1 Madoqua kirkii
CTTTTTTCCTTCTGATGCCCTTTGAAAGAAGTCTTTGACCAGCTCCTTAACATACTTGAATTATATTCTTTTTAATATTTAGCCCATCTTTTCAATTGTTATCTTTATTACAATATACTTCATACCAATTATTTCCTGTAAAACTTCACATTTCTATTTCTCTTTTATCTTGGAGGAAATTGATCATGTTTATTTTAAATTTCTGTTCAGTCTGTTTCATTAATCCTGCTCCTCGAGCACAAATCACTAATCTACTCTCCTTTATAAAGTGGTTGTGTTCTTCATATGTCTGGTTATTTCTGAGAACCCATTCTCCTTGGGGGTATCAGCCACACAAGCTGGCAGAAGGCTGGGGAGGAAAGCGTAGGTCCTACTTATCCACCTCTGGGGACTTCAAGTGGCCAGGGAGAACAGGTGATTTTCTCCTCAAAGAACCTTCCTATTCTTTACCTTTAACGCCCTTACATAGTGTGGCAGGAGGCAGAGGAAGGGGTGAGATCAGGACATTCAATGATTGGGTATTTGCGCTCCTGGTCAGGCCACCGGGACTCACTTGACGTTCATCCTACAGTCCAAGGTGGCTGTGGCTTTTCTGCTTCAAGTTACAGTGCTCCAGGGGGTGATCTGCCCAGGGCCATATTCAGTTGTTGAAACAGGACCACTTCAAAGGCTTCCTCAGCACATCCCAGGACCATGGTGACCTCCCCACTACAGGTCACCTTTCTGACCCACCTACTGGTCACAAATACCATCTGTCTCCCTATTTTATCATTCAGGCCTTCAGATTTACATCCTTTCCTCTCACTTTGAAATCATCCTCTCATGGTGGGCAGAAAGACGGAGACTTCAGTCTAGTCGGCCGTCATAATATTGCCCTACTCACCTCCGGCACTTTTCCACCCTCATCTTCACCATCCCTCCCTCCTCTGCCCCCAGAGATGGCACAGCCACACGGAGGCATGTTTCAGGATGGTGCTCTCCATCCACAAAAACACTGTGGCACAGAGGGTGGAGGGAGGACAAGAAAGATGGACACAGAGGAAGGAAGAGAGAAGGATTTATCTTCCCCTAAATTTCAGTGATTCCTGTCTTGCAAATTTCTACTTGGAGGAGATTTAACTATGATTCTTAACCCCAGCTACACATTAAATCAGCTGCAGTTTCAAAGCTTCTCAGGTGATTCAAATGTGCAGTTGAGGTTGAGAGTCACTTGCCTTGTGGCAATCGAGTTGATCCTATTTTAACCTTTGAAATCCTGGACAGAGAGGAGCTTTAGAAATTCCACGTTGTCTTCAGCTGTTACAGACAGCACACCACTGCTGGCAATGTTACAGAGATGGGATTTTGAGAGAAACAAGAAAAGGCTGAGACATCCAGGGGAAAAGTATACAAACTTCAAGAGATAGCTGTTTACCAAAGTCACTTTGGTAATAACACCACATGGTAGGAACGTTTATTAGAAGGTGGAATATTCCAGTGATGTCAGAGGACATCCTTAATAAGCAGTTGAGTAAGTTAAAAACGTGCCATCTGGATGTGGAAGACACTGCAGAACTGAACTAGCAGGTAATGAGTTTACTCTCTTCGGCAAGCAAAAACACAGTTATACCATAATCAAAAAGAAAAACACTAATCTTTTTGGTTCCTTAATGTTCATATTTATAAAATTATTAGTTTTATAAAAATTTTTAAGTATTATTACATAGGGATGTCTGGCTTTTGTTTTCAATCTACAGGTAATCCATGTGGCCATTTGGTCTACCATCTGAGGCAATGTCCTTTACCTACTGTCAGGATGGACTGCCTAACACTGCTTCAGAGAATGAGACATGAGAAAGCAACCCTGAAGTTTCTCAAAATACTTGGCTCGGTAGCTAGGAAAAAATCAGCCTGATCAAAAGTAGCTGGTTGCCTTCTATATCTAGAAATTCATTTTGAACTCTTTTATCAGAGTCAGCAAATATATATTTTAGGCTTATAGAATCTGAGGCTCTATCTTAGGAATTACATGCTGGGCATTAAGCAGCTTAAAGTCCAACTGTTTCTTCCAATATCAATATACATGTGCTGGTAGACTTTTTGATTTTGCTGGATTAACACAAGCTTTTATGTAAATATTCAGTTAAATCAAAGTTCAAATTCACTATCAAGAATCTTTCTACCCTCTCAAAGAGTCCTCTCCCCTTCTCCTTCCCATGATAATGTTTGGATTCATAACGTTAGGCTTCAGGAAAAAGGACTCTTCTCTGCCAGTTCCCACTGGCCTCTGGTTGAAGTGTAATTAATCTCTCCCAACCTCTCTATGGAGGACTAGCTAATGTTCTAGAGCCTTTAGAATTTGGGGTGTGTCCTCTCTGAACAGTGAAGGAATTCCAGTCTCCTTGCTGATATGCTTTGTCTCCATTGTGACTATCACTAGCACCTAGAAGCTCTGAGACTCAGACTTATCCTCTACCTGACCCTTGGCCTCAGCTGCCCATGTTTCCAGCCCCGCCATCAGATCACCTCAGGACTCAGCCCCTGGAGCATGCTGCAACTGCTGGGTCCCTCCCGTCATGCTGGAGCTCCATGGTCATATTTCTGACTGTTGTTCAGTCACTGAGTCTTGTCCTACTCTTTGTGACCACATGTACTGTAGCCCACCAGGCTCCTCTGTCCATGGGATTTCTTAGGTAGACATACTGGAGGGGGTTGCCATACCCTTCTCCAAAGGATCATGCTGACCCAAGGACTGAACCATGACATTGGCACGTGGATTCTTTACTGCTGGGCCACCAGGGAAGCCCTGTTTCTGGCAGCATGCCAATTTATTAAAAATTAAATCAGTTTGTAGAAAGACCAGTCTGTATATTTTCTTAGTTTTTTGTCCACTGTGTTTTATTTGCACACCATGGCAGCACTTTAATAAAAGTTTATTTTCTCTCTGCTCAAGCTCCTTGTTTCTCCAGGTAAAGACTGAAGTGGAGAGGGGAGTCAGAGGCTGGAATGTTGGGGAAACTGAGAGACACAAGAACAACACATTCCAAAATTATGAATATCTTTTTTTAAATATCAATACAAAAATATAAGAACAAAACCTTCATGAATACATTGATTCTTATACATTTATAAGACCATATTACAGGAGATCTCAGAGCATTTAAAATGCCATCAGAGTTTCTGAATATCTCTAACTTATTTGATCATGGGTACTTCATGTTGCAGAATGTTTTAAAGAACTATTGTTCTCTGAGATACACTTTAGGAAAATTGTTTTAGAGAATGAAAATGAAGGAATGCTCTTTCTTTTACATTGAGATCTTCTAATAAAAATTATAAAGCAAGTTTGTTGTCTGTATGCTTAAAAATTTATTTTGTCTACATCCAAAATACCCCATGGATTTAATATTGATTAAAATCAACAAAAAACTCTTCCTGATAAACATATATATAGAACCCATCTGCCAAGACAGGAGACGTAAGAGATGCAGGTTTGATCCCTAGGTCAGGAATATCCCCTGGAGGAGGGCGTGACAACCCACTCCAGTATTCTCGCCTAGAGAATTCTATGGACAGAGGAGCCTGGCATGCTACAGTCCTAGGGTAGTAAGAGTCGGGCATGACTAAAGCCACTTAGCACACACACATGTATCTCTCTTTCTCTCTCCTCTCTCTCTCTCTCTCCCAGCCCATCATTCTAACCTAACATTCTGGTACCCATGAACACGTCAATGGATGGAATTTTACAAAGGAAATTCAAAATCTGGTTTGCCTTTTCTCTCATCACTAAATACCTTTCTTAGAGCACTTTTCATTTTCAATATTATTTTCTCTTGAATTGAAATATACAACTGATTTAGCATTTATCACACTGATTTGGACAGGAAAGAAACTCCTGATTTTTAAAAGAGGGAACTGAGATGCAGCCTGATCGAGGTAATTGGCCAAAGTCATTCAGTCCCCAAGTCAGACCTAGGACAAGAGCTTTGAACTCAGCTTCTCATGTGAGCCATGCTCCTTCCCCAAAGTCCTCCCAGTACACCTGGAGACAGATGCTGCTGTATAGCATTATTGTGACTGCCACGTACAACAAACAGAAACAAGCCTTCAAATAAACTTGCCAGGATATTGGAACAGTTTTTTAATTTAACTAGTGAGATACATAATTTTCATCTCTTTATTAGGAATTTAATTCTAATGGAAAATTGCCTATATTGGCCAACAGAATCAAATTAGTTATTGTACGTTTCTTCCACCAATGAATTCAATTTACTTAGAAACTCGGAGGGGGGGAGAAAACAAACTCTGATGTCTGGAATGATTATCTGGCAATGAGAAAGTACAGAACTGTTATAGATAAGTACTGAGTATAAAAATTAAGCTTTAAAAGGAGTAAATAATATTGTGTGGTAATCATTTCATGATGTATGTATGTCAAATCATTAGACTGTATATTTTAAGTTTATACAGTGCTTTATGTCAATTTTCTCTTCATAAAACTGAATGAAAGAAAGATCTCAAAAAAAGGAGTAAATTAATTCTTCCGTAATGGCTTCTACACTGAAACAAAAATCTACATATTCATTTCAAAGCTATGCTCTGTAATTCAATTTCCTTTCAGAAAGAAATTTACCGGAGTTAACTCCCCCTATTCATTTTACATTATCTCTCCAGGATTTTTGTTTCATTATGTTTTATTCTGCATCTTAGTTAGAAAAAAAGAAGACGCCATTATTACAATCTTCTTTCTGAAAAATCCGTATATATCTTTTACTTTCTTATCACTGTCCACTCACAGCTATGTATCACACCTAATAAAGCAATAAAAAGCATCTTGGTGCAGCAGGGAAAATGCCTCCTTTTCACATGGAAAAACAGTTTTCCTTGTCTTCACATAGCAACTTTATGCTCACAAACATGGCTTGATAGAGTTACTTGCTGGAGTAATTCTCCTAACTTAACTATAAAAGTTACCAAGAGCTTAACAAGTGGCACGGAAGAAGGAGAATAAGTTGGGTTAGCCATGTGTGTCTAGAATCTAAGGCAGGTGCCATCATGTCAGGTCTATGGAAGAGAAGGATCTGCTAGGGTGGGAAGGGGTAAGGCAACGGCACATATGGTGGGCACAATGCCATACTGGTTTTCCGTTTTTGCCCTGATTTGATCTCTTATTATTTTTGAGGCTCAAAGAAGACACATAGCTGGCTAGTCCTGAGCTCCCTCATTTGTAAACAAAGTGCCTCACCCAGATGCTTCTCTTATCCTGTCCCTAGGTTCTACTGCCCTCCATCCAATAAACCTGAGGCTAGGTTCTGGCTTGGGTGGCCCGAAGAATCCTCATCACAGGCAGCAGAGATGTAGATTTCATCATGCCGGTGCTCCCCAACTCATCCTCAAGACCATGCCTCTACACCTCTTTTTCCCCACTGTACTCCAGCCACCCTCTTTCCTTGCCAGTCTCTAAACTATGATTTCTGCACTTATTCTCTTTCTCTTCCAACCATTTGCACATAAAAGCTAGAGTAATCTTTTGAAAAGACACATTGTTATGTCTCTCCCTTATTAAAATTCCTTCAACATCCCCACTTTATTGTAATAAAACTAAGTATCTTTCAATGTGACCTATTAGACTGCATGATTTGCCTCTGGCTGCTCTCCAGCCTCATCTTGATATGGTGCTATAGTCATACTGGTTTTCTTTTTGCTCTAACAAATAATCCTTCCTCTTTCCTTTCTCAAGAATTTCTACTGCCTGTTCTCTCTTCCCTTCTTGACATCTGTCTCCCTGGCTAGAACATAAGCTTCCTGATGGCAGGAACTACTATATCCCCCAGCTCCTTACAGTGTTTTGAATGCTGTGTAAGAATCAGCAAACTTCTGGATAAACCATTACTCAAGTTACCTTGGCTGCTATCTGGTTTTACTCTTTTGGCCAGATTTGAACATATGCATACTAGATGTGAACAGAAGGTCATCACCATTGATGACCAATGGTGAGATTCTCACTTTCCAACTTTCAATAAAAGATTCAGTGAGACAGCTATGAGGTACTACTAAGACAAAATCTTCATAATATAAGGATTTCTTTTATTCAATTTAGTTAGCTAGCACGATCCTGCAAGCCATGTGACACAGACAAAAAAATTACTGTAAATGATTTTGAAACAAAAAAATGGAATCAGTATCCCTTTCCCCTCCTCATTTATGCAAAGAAAGGCCTGGATAGAATTCAGCCATCCATTGTAAATCTGTTATTTTTTAGTAGGCATCCATTTGATGTGGCTCACATAACGCTGTTTCACCCACTTATAGATGTAACCAGGCCAAGGCAATCACACAATCCAATTTCCACTAGCCTAAGGATGGGTATATGGTCCATCCTGAACAGAATTCTCCCTAGGAAACTTCTATTAGGTCTACTGAGAAATATACTCTCTTTTCACTGGGGTTACATAAATGAATCTTAGAAATATCTTGACCTAAAAAACCTAAAAACGTCAAGAGAGAGGGAGGTCTGAGGACAGTGTATACTCCTTGGATCCAGCCTTACATGCAGCTTTCTTCCTCTGTAGTACTTACTTTTTGCTAAAGCAAGTTAGTGCTGAGTTTCAGCTCTTCAGTTCAGTTCAGTAGCTCAGTCGTGTCCAACTCTTTGTGACCCCATGAATCGCAGCACGCCAGGCCTCCCTGTCCATCACCATCTCCCGGAGTTCACTCAGACTCACGTCCATCGAGTCCGTGATGCCATCCAGTCATCTCATCCTCTGTCATCCTCTTCTCCTCCTGCCCCCAATCCCTCCCAGCATCAGAGTCTTTTCCAAAGAGTCAACTCTTCGCATGAGGTGGCCAAAGTACTGGAGTTTCAGCTTTAGCATCATTTCCTCCAAAGAAATCCCAGGGCTGATCTCCTTCAGAATGGACTGGTTGGATCTCCTTGCAGTCCATGGGACTCTCAAGAGTCTTCTCCAACACCACAGTTCAAAAGCATCAATTCTTTGGAGCTCAGCCTTCTTCACAGTCCAACTTTCACATTCATACATGACCACTGGAAAAACCATAGTCTTAACTAGATGGACCTTTGTTGGCAAAATAATGTCTCTGCTTTTCAATATGCTATCTAGGTTGGTCATTACTTTCCTTCCAAGGAGTAAGCGTCTTTTAATTTCATGGCTGCAGTGATTTTGGAGCCCCAAAAAATAAAGTCAGCCACTGTTTCCACCATTTCCCCATCTATTTCCCATGAAGTGATGGGATCTGATGCCATGATCTTCATTTTCTGAATGTTGAGCTCTTGGTGGACAAATACTTAATATAATTAGAACTCCGTCCCAAACTCCATAACTGAATTAATATTTGTCTAATGAGATTTAAACTTGGTTTACACCCTGTTTACACTTGCGTAAAATGAAGAAACTTCTTGATGATTTCCTTTATAATAAGACTCCAAGAAAAAATGTAATATCATAATATAAAATGTAACAAGTGAAAGGGCACTTGGAGGTCATATTAATTGTTGGTAACTACTTTGAGAAGAAGGAGAAAAAGACTTTTGCTCTCTGGCTATGAACTAAACAGGTTATATCCTTCCCATCATGTTTCCCTTCCTTTTCACAAAAGAGAATCCCATTTTCCAGCCTCTCTTACAGTCTACCTTTTAACATCTTACAGGCATGTTAGAACTCCCTTAAAATGACATTAGGTTATTTCTAGAATGTGGTCAGAAGTCATGTAATTTCTCTAAAAATCCTTAGCTTAATATTCTGCCTTCCCAACCTCCTACCTACTTGAGACTTAGTCTAGAAATAGATGATATCAAGGAACCCCTTGATAAAGAACCCTCCATATCACTGCTTGGAGTAAAGCTACCCAATTTGCATTGGACTTTTCATGAGCAAGAAATAAGTTCTTGTATGAAGCCACTGAAATATTGGGGGTTTTGTGTCAACATAGGACATAGCCCATACTTTGGTTAGTTACAGGAGTTTTCTGTGTTGTGGAAAATTTGAATAAAGGGAAAACTAGAAAGGAAATGTAAAAGAATAAGGTTCCATAAAGGTTAAGCTGATGTACATAATGATAATAGGTATAGAGAAAAGAGAGAGAAGAAAGTTTTCATGTGTAAAATTTGAGGATTTGTTAAATGAAAGTTTCTAGTATATCTGAGTATGTGATAATTTGGGAGAATGGGAATTTCTTATAAAGGTTGAATTAGACCCTTTCATTATCCTTTAGTTACAGAGGAAAAATGAGAACTTCTATTTAATTTTGACTGATAGACTGAGCTTCGAAAAGAATTCCACACAAAGAATGAGCCGTTTACGGTGCCAGTTTACATAGATTGAGGTATTTGCCTTTGTCTCTTCAATGTATTATTTTTGTGATTAAGAAAAAGTATATTTTAAATGACATTATTTTGATTTTCTTACTCTCCAGCCCCTCTTCCCCCCTGAAAGAAGCATTTGTTATGAGTAGCCAACCCAAATATCTAGGAGACTATCTGCACAGACAAGTGCCAACCATCCACCTTGCATCCTCTCAAGTAATTTCAAGAAAGAATATAAAAAACAGAATCATGCACACTCGCTTCATTTACAAACCAAAACATCCATTTGTAGCATCTAGAGTATAAGAATGTCAGTAAGGGGAGATCTTACTTTTGAGCTCAGAAAGAAGAAAAAGGAGATACTTGATTAATAGACAGACTTGCCTGGTGGCTCAGCTGGTAAAGAATCTGCCTGCAGTGCAAGAGACCTGGGTTCAACCTGGGTTGGCAAGATCCTCTGGAGAAGGGAACAGCTACCCACTCCAGTATTCTCGCCTGGAGAATTCCATGGACTGTATAGTCCATGGGGTCACAAAGAGTGAGACACGACTGAGTGACTTTCACTTTTACTCTCACTGATAATAGACATCAATGTTACTTCACAGTGTATGTGGCTCTCTTCCCTTCCCTAGTGGCTCAGCTGGTAAGGAATCTGCCTGCAAGGTGGGAGACCCAGGATCGATCCCTGGGTGGGGAAGTTCCCTTGGAGAAGGCTGTGGCAACCCGCTCCAGCATTCTTGCCAGGGTAATCCTCATGGACAGAGGCGCCTGCCTGGAGTGACTAACACACACTTCCTTTCTCTGGGCACACAGAAATCTTTCACTTCCCGGCCGTCTTGGGTTAGGCGTGGCCAACCATGTGGACAATTGATACAGCATCAGTGAAGGTGATGTGTATCACTTCTGGGCAAAATTGTTTAAGACCTTGAGTGTGATTCTGCATCTTCCCTCCTCTCTGCTCCAGCCACAGTGACACTGCAGAGAACAGAGCCCCATCAGTTGGATCCCTGAACAAGGAGCACATGGAGCAGAGCCCCAGCTCTCCATGATGGACAGTAGCATGAAGAAGCAACAAATGTTGATTGTTTTAAGACCCTAGGATTTGGAGGTTGTTTGTTACTTTGACATAATCTGACTCATCTTGACTGATGCATGCACTGAATGTGGTGTTGGAAAGAGCGATGACCCCAATTTAATGGAGGAAATTGGGAGGATGTCCTTTTACTAAAAACACTTTCCTGTGTCTGATACAATGCTCAGTCTTTCTAAAATTATTATGTGTCTGGTATTAGCATCTCTATTTTACAAAAAGGTTAAGGTCTTATTGAGGAACCATTTAGCCAGAAAAAGGATTCATATAAGATCTCTCTGAATAAAAGGGACAGTTAGCTAACTGATTGGTGATGCCAAGAGAGAAGTTATGAAAACGTTCAAAACTTTTAGATATCTCATAGTTCCAAAACAGGAAGGCTACCCAGATGGAGCTAAAACTCCATTTCTTAAAAAAGAAAATTTCTACTAACATCTGTCGATGCCGAGGAAGCATCTAGAATTGAAGTCAACCAATCAGTCAAGAAGCAGCACAGTAAATGAAATGATTCTTCCACGTGGGAAAATTCCAAGAGGCGAAGTTTTGAAAAGAAAGCTTCACTAGGTAATTCAAAATAAAATCTTCCTTTTCTTTTATAACAACCATTTTAAATTCTTTCTCAAGTTGGGGCAACAGTCTAGCAAAACCCATAAGATTTGAAGACAATGGAACAGGAATAAGCAGGACTTGATGGGGACATTGACTCCTGCTAACCCTTTGTTAAAATCTTGCAGCAGCCAGCCAATGCACTTACCAAAAAATCATTAGAGATTATCTGAGCATTCACCAACTGTTACTATGAAGAAAGGACTGACATTAAAAGACAATGATGACTAGAGATTTAAAAAACTAGGAGGAGAGAGAAAGCAATATTTAATAATGATAACATAATAAGAAATGAGACTTTCCAAGTTTCATTAATACCAGACAGAATATAGAGAGACATGATCTAAGATATTTATATTATACAAATTAGTCCTCTATTGCAAGGACCTAGACAGAAGGAATCAAGTGAAAATATTCACAAGGGACTGTTACAACAAATAAGTGTACAGTTGAATCTTAAAAAATAGCACTGGAAGCATTAGGAGAGAGGGATATGAAAGAAATAAGAGTTGTTCAGGCCATGGTAAAATTCAGAAGATTTAGAATCTTCTATTTTGAGTGCATATTATAGTGCAGTGAAATTGATGCAGTTATACACTTGTTTCATATGATTATAACAGTGTGGTTTTTAAATTTAAATCTGAATGATGTTAAGGAAGACATATACTTATCTAAATACAATTTCCCTCCCTTCCTACTGTTCTGTACCTTGAATAAAGGTTACATGTCTGACCTCTGAAGGCATTCCCCTGCTTTACAAAAAAAAAAAAAAAGCAAAACTTTTTTTAAGACAGAGTCTTTCATCAGATGTTCACTTCAGAATGGTAGCTATGGGGTGTAGGGAGGTGTGGGGGTGGTTGGGGTGAAGTAGAAGAAAGAGGAGAAAAGGGAAACAAAATGATTAGCAAAAGATGAGTAAGTATACCTTTACTCTGGCTTATTCTGTGCTTCAGATTTACTTTATGGGCTTTTATTTATGGGCTTCCCTGATGGCTCATTTGGTAAAGAATCCAACTGCAATGCAGGAGACCCTGGTTCAGTTCCTGGGTTGGGAAGATCCACTGCAGGAGGAATAGACTACCCACTCCAGTATTCTTGGGCTTTCTTTGTGGCTCAGCTGGTAAAGAATCTCTCTGCAATGTGGGAGACCTGGGTTCAGTCCCTGGGTTGGGAAGATCCCCTGGAGAAGGGAAAGGCTTCCCACGCCAGTATTCTGGCCTGGAGAATTCCACGGACTGTATAATCCATAGAGTCACAAAGAGTCAGACATGACTGAGCAACTTTCATTTCACTTCACTTCAGATTTATTAAAACACCCCAAAATAAAGAACTCTCTTAATATTGGATGTTTACTTAAATGCTTCAGTGAACTTCAAGTGTCAGGGGGAAAGTGGAATAAATAAGGTTTTGGTTTTTTTTAATGTTGGGATGTTTTAATTATATCTTCTAAAAATCTTTTCATTTCTAGTTAAGTAAATCTTCTAAAACCCTTTAATGTTTTGCTTAGTACTATATGCAGAAGATGAAGAGCTGAAAATACTCCTTTGAAATTGCCCAACACATTTAAAATTTGAAACCACAGGGAGGAGGAAATAAAAACTCATAAGTATATCTGGAAATACAAAGTAGATGAGAGTTGTATCTCATTTCCAGCTTGGAATTCTGGAGGAAAAAGTATTTCTAGAGTAGACACTAGACATTAAACATTATACACCAGACACTAGACATACCCAGGGTGGAAGCAATAGTATATATATGAAATGAAGTATGTTTAAACAAAGAGAACCTGAGATGGCTTGCCATACTCGACTCCCTACAAAGTTGATAGAGGAGATTTTTAAAAGTTCTTGTGTACCCAAGAGAGAAAGAAGTAACCAAGGACTTACAGAAGGAGGTGAGGTAGCCAGATTTCATAGTGAAGGGTGGGAAACTCCAGAGACTTAAGCTCGAACTGTCAAGCTGAGAAAAAAATAGTCAATCTGAGTAAGTCTAGGAGGATAAGCAGGGTCAGTAAGAGAGGAGAGGGACAAAGCAGGAGAAAACAGAGTGTTCCTCCCTTACCTCAACCCTAGAGCCAAACTGTGCTTTGCCTGTGACAGAAGAACAGAGGACCAGCTTGAAAAATCTCTGGACCTCAGCATGAGATGCAGCAAAGATTGAGTCATATCCCCAAGACCACACAGGCTGCTGAAATATAAATCCTTAAAAGATAATATCATGAGTCTCATGCAAATACAAAATTAACATGTTCCAAAGTTTTGACTTATTAATTACAAAGGAAACTGATAAGAGTTTAAGATCTGTTCAGGACAGAATTTGAAGGAGAATAAGTAAATAGTCAGGTATGCTGAACTGAATTTGCTAGTAGATACAAGCTTGATTATTATTATGATTATGCCAAAGAATGCTCAAACTACCGCACAATTGCACTCATCTTACATGCTAGCAAAGTAATGCTCAAAATTCTCCAAGCCAGACTTCAACAATATGTGAACCGTGAAATTCCCAATGTTCAAGTTGGTTTTAAAAACGTAGAGGAACCAGAGATCAAATTGCCAACATCCGCTGGATTACAGAAAAAGCAAGAGAGTTCCAGAAAATATCTATTTCTGCTTTATTGACTATGCCAAAGCCTTGGACTGTGTGGATCACAATAAACTGTGGAAAATTCTGAAAGAGATGGGAATACCAGACCACCTAATCTGCCTCTTGAGAAATCTGTATGCAGGTCAGGAAGCAACAGTCAAAAGTGGACATGAAACAACAGACTGGTTCCAAATAGGCAAAGGAGTACGTCAAAGCTATATATTGTCACCCTGCTTATTTAACTTCTATGCAGAGTACATCATGAGAAATGCTGGGCTGGAGGAAGCACAAGCTGGAATCGTGATTGCCGGGAAAAATATCGATAACCTCAGATATGCAGATGACACCACCCTTATGGCAGAAAACAAAGAACTATAAAGTCTCTTGATGAAAGTGAAAGAGGAGAGTGAAAAAGTTGGCTTAAAGCTCAACATTCAGAAAACTAAGATCATGGCATCTGGTCTCATCACTTCATGGCAAATAAATGGAAAAACAGTGGAAACAGAGGCAGATTTTATTTTTTTGGGCTCCAAAATCACTGCAGATGATGACTGCAGCCATGAAATTAAAAGATGCTTACTGCTTGGAATAAAAGTTATGACCAACCTAGACAGCGTATTGAGAAGCAGAGACATTACTTTGCCAACAAAGGTCCATCTAGTCAAAGCTGTGGTTTTTCCAGTAGTAATGTATGGATGTGAGAATTGGACTGTAAAGAGAGCTGAGTGCCAAAGAACTAATGTTTTTGAACTGTGGTGTTGGAGAAGACTCTTGAGAGTCCCTTGGATAGCAAAGAGATCCAAGCAGTCCATTCTAAAAGAAATCAGTCCTGAAAGTTCATTGGAAGACTGATGTTGAGGCTGAAACTCCAGTAGTTTGGCCACCTGATGTGCAGAGCTAATTCATTTGAAAAGCCTCTAATGCTGGGAAAGTTTGAAGGCAAGAGGAGAAGGGGACAACAGAGGATGAGATGGTTGGATGGCATCACCGACTCGATGGACATGGGTCTGAGCAAGGTCTGGGAGTTGGTGATGGACAGGGAGGCCTGATGTGCTGCAGTCCATGGGTCGCAAAGAGTTGGACATGACTGATCAGCTGAACTGAACTGGTTATTATTACCCTATAAAACCATAAAATGAAATGATCGGCATTTTCTATAGGGCAGAAATCAGCTGCGTTTCTATCAGACCAGGTTCATTTGCATTGCTGTGGCAAAGAATTACTTGCATTACTACCAGTTACCTTCTCAGACTTGTAAAATAGGCTAGTTAATAGGAAGTTAATTTCTTTCTATTACTTAGTTTTATTATTTTAGTATAAAAAGACTTTTCCAGGAAAAAAAATTGAATGCACATATTATAAATCTTGATTTAAGAAAACTGAGGGAGCAGTGAGACAGAGAAAACTTAATGTAACATAGAAAGCAAATGACAAGCTACACCACACAGTACTCTGAGATTCACATATAATGATGTATTTTTAATCCTTTAAAATACAAAGTAAATATTGGCAAGAAGTCATATATGTTGTTTTTCAGTCGCTAAGTCATATCTGACTCTTTGTGACCCCATAAATGGCAGGATTCCCTGTCCTTATCTACTTCATGGAGTTTGCTCAAATTCAAATCCATTGAGTCGGTGGTGCCATCCAACCATCTCTTCCTCTGTCCTCCCTTTCTACTCCTGCCTTCAATCTTTCCCAGCATCAGGGTCTTTTCTATGAGTCAGCTCTTTTCATCAGGTGGCCAAAGTATTGGAGCTTTAGTTTCAGCACCAGTCCTTCCAACAAATAGCCAGGGTTGATTTCCTTTAGAATTGACTGGTTTAATTTCTTTGCTGTCCAAGTGACTCTCAAGAGTCTTCTTCTGCACCACAGTTTGAAAGCATCAACTCTCCAGCGCTCAGCCTTCTTTAGGGTCCAGCTCACATCTGTACATGACTACCAGAAAACCCACAGCTTTTGCTATACAGATCTTTGTCAGCAAAGGGATGTCTCTGCCTTTTAACATGCTGTCTAGTTTTGTCACAGCTTTTCTTCCAAGCAGCAAACTCCTTTTAATTTAATGGCTGCAGTCACTGTCTCCAGTGATTTTGGAGCCCAAGAAAATAAGATCTGTCACTGTTTCTACTTTTCCCATCTATTTGCCATTAGAATGTTATCATCTGCATATCTGAGGTTATTGATCTTCTCCCAGCAATCTTAATTCCAGCTTGTGAGTCATCCAACCCAGCATTTCTCATGATGTACTCTTCATAGAAATTAAATAAGCAGATTTACGATACACAGCTTTGATATACTCCTAACTCAATTTTGAACCAGTCCGTTGTTCCATGTTCAGTTCTAACTGTGCTTTTTGTCCGGCACACAGGCTTTTCAGGAGACAGGGAAGATGGTCTGGTATTCTTATCTCTTTAAGAATTTTCCACAGTTCGTTGTGATCCACACAATCAAAGGCCTTAGCATAGTCAATGAAGCAGATTTTTAAAATGACATTACAGTTAACAGTTAAAGTTTATGCTATTGCCAATAAGTATAGCTAGTTCACAAAATTACAATTAATAGAAATATAATTTTTATATTTTCATAGAGAAAACATAAATATTCTCATATCTCTGTATTGGTTCAACTGTTAAATTTGTAAATTTAGTATGCTAGACCATATTGGAAATAAAGATATACTTTGCCCTCTTGTTCATAACAATTAAATGTCAAAATGCTTGTTATATCCGTTATTTTGGGCTACTCAGTTGTAGTATTAATCAGATTTTTTTCAGTGATGAAGATGCTTCTGTTACCCAGTGTTTTTTCACTAAGCTGCATTATTGAGCATATACACTATACTTCAACTGTTGGAAACTTAATTTGATTAAAACAAAGTAATAAAACAAAAAAATTAAGTATTTGTTTTATTTGCTAATATGATTATTGTGTATCAGATTATATCCTTAGTATTAAAACTAACTGCCAAAACCAGGGTATCTTCCCCTGAGACTGTATTTTGGAGTGTTGTGATGACAATATGAGATTTATAATAAGGTTTAAATTTCATAAGATCTTGTGTGGCCGGCCCATTTATAGAGTTGACTGGCTTACTTAGCCAATTTTTTTTCCACTGCAAATCTCAGTCAAATCAGAAGGAACTTGAAAGTGAAGCCTGAATTTGCCCACACAGAACAGGAAAAAAAAGTTTTTAATTTGTCAACAATTATTAAGAGATGAAAGGAAAATGTCTTTTTTAAGTCCAGGAAACAGACTCTCAAGGAGTCTTCAGATAGTCAAGTTACATCTGAAATTCAAAAGCTTCTTGCTTCCTAAAGTGAAGTGAAGTGAAGTTGCTCAGTCGTGTCTGACTCTTTGCGACCCCATGGACTGTAGCCTATCAGGCTCCTCACTCCATGGGATTCTCCAGGCAAGAGTACTGGAGTGGGTTGCCATTTCCTTCTCCAGGGGATCTTCCCGACCCAGGGATCGAACCTGGATCTCCTGCATTCCAGGCAGATGCTTTAACCTCTGAGCCACCAGGGAAGCCCAAGTGTTGTCCAATCACGTAGACAAAATGGACTCTGTGACAATCATGGCAAGAATATGGCAACAGGAAAAATATTTTCTACCTAAACCAGACCCTCCATTGTCAGGTAGATAACAAATATGGAGAGAGTTCCTACATCAGAAATGAGTAAAGTGAATAAACAGCACAGTCTCAGGAGGAAAAAGACTCACCAGTGAAATTTGAGCAAGGCTAGTGCTAATTCTGTGTTTGGGGGCAGTTTATTTAACCGTGAAATCCACAACTTCATTTGTAAAATGACAGTTAATCCATCTCATTGCATTTGTGAGGATTAAAGAGATAATGTATGCAAAATCCTTGTTATAGCTCCTGCTGCTGCTGCTGCTGCTGCTGCTAAGTTGCGTCAGTCGTGTCTGACTCTGTGCGACCCCATAGACAGCAGCCCAGCAGGCTCCTCCGTCCCTGGGACTCTCCAGACAAGAATACTGGAGTGGGTTGCCATTTCCTTCTCCAATTATAGCTCCTGCTATCCACGGCCAATAAAAACCATGCATTTTTACTGTGTCATTTATAATAGCTCAAAGAACAGAAATAAAAGTAAAGTATTTACTGCATGGTGTAAATAAAGCATGGTATTTCTCACTTAAGCATCATAATTCAACACTCCTAGATTCTATTTGTAAGTTATTTGGAAAAGAATTGTTCCATAAAAAAGACATGTCTGTCCCTATAGGAGTGGCCCACTAGAGGATAATACTCTCCTTCTTCAACAGTTCCAGGTAAAGCTAGTCACTCCAACTGCCAACCCCGCTTTCAAGTTTTCCAAATACAATATCGTCATCACAGACATAAGTTTCATTATCAAAAAATAAAGATTAGAAGATAATCCAAAGTATATCAGAAACCTAAGCACTCACCATAAACACAAAAGGATGGCTCTAAGTACAAGTTATATAAATATATGTCATTTACCAGGGAATTTACATAGAATCAAAGCGAAAAAGTACTAATGGATGAGCCAGATAGTTGGGCCACTATTCTCCAGTGTTGCTCAAAATAAAAACGTCCAGTCATTGACCTTGGGATAAAGCATTGGATTTGAAAGCTCAGCCCAAGTGAGATGGGTCAAGTTTATACTGTTTAAATTATGGCATCATCTAGACTTAGCACAGCAAACAGGAAGTATTTTGTGTGCCATCTCCATGCAATTTAGAGCAGCTTCCTGAACACCTATTTGGCATCTGGGATGTAGCTATATTTGGAAAGAGGAGATAATGCAAATTTGCTGGATCAAGTCATCTGCAGTAGTAACTGAAAGGTAGGAAACACGTCATCCAGGAGGTGGCTCAGGTGAAGTGCTATCTCATAGAACTGAGTGAGAAAGGAAAGCAGTTTGTGCAATGGTGAACCAGGTCTCACCAAGATGTATGAACACTGGTTCCGCCGAGTCTCTCACAGACTGTGTGACAAGAAAAATTAGAAGAATTATCTTCATGGCTTAAGCTCAGAAGGTTGGCCAACTCATTTTTCAGAAATCCAAAAATTACCCCAAATAATATTCTGTAGTTCTTCAATTAGAAGACAAACGTAGGCTTGACGAAATTAAACTTTAGCTTCTCCTGATGTTTAAGAAAACTTTCTCAGAAGGACCAAAACTTACAAGAGAATAGAACAGTCACCTTTTCTAGCAGTCCTAAGTTAATATACAATCTTGAGCTGATGTACAGTAGAAAGTTAGTTTCAGGTGTACAATATGGTGATTTGACATTTAAATATCCAACAAAACAATCACTATAAGTCTAATAACCAATAGTCATCATATAAAATTATTAAAGTATTACTGACTATATTCCTTATGCTATATATCAGAATATCTATTATTAATAAAATACTGTACTTGTTTCCCTTTAGTTTAATTTCTAATTGAATCTCACATAGGAGCAATGGCTACCAAAGCAGGAAGTTATGCAAAATTTTTCTAAAACTGTCGATTACACTGAAAACAAAACAGAACTCCAAAGCTCAGGGATGTTACTGGGATTCATGACAGGTCTTCAAGCAAAATAAAAATATTCTATCTTTGAAAAATGCACAGATAATGAAAGATTTTTTTGTATTAAACATTTCTCTTTTGAACTTTTCAAAACAATTCTCAGAGGGGGGAAAAAAGTCACAAACCCATGGATAAATTTGTTAAAAGACAATGTTATCTCCTTGGTATACATCATTTTGATAACAACTGATAGAAAATTTAAAATCTGTATTATATTACAGCACACAATTTTGCTTGCCAGAGGACCAGTTATTTTAGGTATTTCTTAACTAAAAAGAATCAATTAAATAAGTAAAAACTTTTATTTAATGTCAATCAGTTCAGTTCAGTTCAGTCACTCAGTCATGTCTGACTCTGTGACCCCATGAATTTCAGCATGCCAGGCCTCCCTGTTCATCACCGTCTCCCAGAGTTCACTCAGTCTTACATCCATCGAGTCCATGATGCCGTCCAGCCATCTCATCCTGTCATCCCCTTCTCCTCCTGCCCCCAATCCCTCCCAGCATCAGAGTCTTTTCCAGTGAGTCAACTCCAATAGGCTGAATGATTTGCTATCTAGATTTCTTCTGGTATCTGTTCTCTAGCAATGCAATACTTCATTTAGAGTAGTGGCAAGTTGGGGGAGAGGGTGTCCATTCCTCTGCTCAAGGTTTGTGCGAGAGAGATTGTAGCTGGAACCTGATTCCATTCAACAGGATGTTTGCCTCTTTCTCAGGAATAGAATGTGGAACCCTCCCAGAGATGAAGCTCACCTGGAACACCTGCTGGGAGACTCAGATTTTGATCTGACCCATTGTTTCCTAGGAGAAACGATGCCCCTGCTTCCCTGCCATTTCCTGCAGATGAGAAGCAGAAAAGGTTTGGTGGACAGATAAAGCTGGATTCGAGATAGAGTCCAGTCATTTAACTGGTTGTTTGATCTTGGGCAAGTCCTTTAATAACCAAGCCTCAGTTTTCTCATCTGTATAAAATGGGGCTAATGATAATTACCTAAATATTCATGCATGAGGAAAGTATGAAAAATGAGAAATGTTTTTAAAGCACAGCAGACCACAGCATATTAGGAAGCCAAAATGTACATTTCCCTTGTGTAAATATTTAACGAAGGGGTTTGTTTCTGCTGTGAAAATCAACACAGCAAACTGCTCAATGGGATCCTATGCCCCATCTCAAATTTATTCTCACTTTCATTTTACTTAATCTTGTTTCTGCTGTGAAAATCAACACAGCAAACTGCTCAATGGGATCCTATGCCCCATCTCAAATTTATTCTCACTTTTATTTTACTTAACCTTGGATCTTTCTCCCAACACAGGTGATGCTCTTATAGTAGAGTGAATCAGAGTTGAAATAGAATATGAATTACCTTTAATTCTGTATTTCAGTCTCTTCAAATCCAAGAATTTTATCACATAGCCTGGTGATTTTGCACCTTAAGGGGGAACTTAACCAATGGCTGGAGGTAACTTTGGTTGCCACAACAGAGGAAATTCCTCTGACATCTAGTGCAGTGTAGTGAATGGGCGCTCAGGCATGTCTGACTTTTTGTGACCCCCATGGTCTGTAGCCCGTCAGGCTTCTCTGTCCATGGAATTTTCCAGGCAAGATTGCTGGATTGGGTTGTCATTTCCTACTCCAGTCTGACATCTAGGCATTATGCCAAACATTCCACAATACAAAAGACTACGCCCCAAACAAAGAATTGTTAGGCCCAAAATATTAATAGCACCAAATCTGAGAAAATATGCATTTTCGTTTATTCATTCAACAAATAATTGTTAAAAACTATGGTATGCCAAGCATTGTGCTGAATGCCAAGATAAACTACTAAGGGAGAAACAGCTCTATAAGTTAGAGTTTTAGAAAAGACAGTCAATTGAACAAGCAATTAAACATAGGATATGACAATATGCTTTGATAGGTGATAATAAAAAGTCTCCATACTTGTAGAAAAACTATCATCTTACATCCATAGTAACAGATAACCACAGAAGTGGTTATTTTAAACCTTTCTAATTAATAAATGACAATCATATAATCATGGAAATAAGTAAAACCAGAACAAATTTTTAAACTTAACTGATTAGTCACAACTTACTTCAGTGAGCATACCCCTAAACGCCAACCAGTCAGTGACAGCTCATGTTTTGAACGTCAGCAACCAGGAGAACAAACACTAGGCAACTCACTTCTGCAGCTGACATCAACACACTACTTCCTCTATAGCCAACCCAAACATCAAACATGCTTCTAAATCTTAAGTCAACTCAGTCCTGCTTCTGTCACCAACTCAAAATATGTTTCTGAATCTAGTTCAAACCAACACCCAGAGCTGGAAAAATATTGCAATTCATGCCAAATCTTCAAGAAAAAGCAAAATATCATGTTATTGAAAATGCACAAATAACCGCAAATCTTTTTCATAGTAATTATTCTCTTCTGAGCCTCCAGAAACACGTCTCACCAGGGGAAGAAACCATGAAATCAAGAATAGGATGGCTAACAATGTTTTCTTCTAGGTTCAATCTCTTTTTCACCTTTGATAAACATGAAATATTCCCCACTACCCCAGCCTTTTCCTGGCAACCCCACTCTGATATAAAATACTGCCCTGTGCAAGGCACCACACCTCAGGCTGGTTAAAACTCCAGTTCTTGAAAGATTAGTCATCAACACATTGTATAAAAAACAAATGGGGAAAAGGGATTTGGGCTTGGTGGAGTCTGAGTCGAGAGAGAGTTAAATGCTATCTTCATAGATGGCACAAATGAAAAAAACAGAGAAAGCCTCCGCTTTGACAGAAAAACATAGATACAGAATCAATATCACTTGGCAATCTATCTCACTGAAAAATAAGGGGTTGGGGGAAGAAAAGGAATGGCCATCGTGTGCATATGGGCCATCGGTTGTTACCAGCCACTACAAGGCCAAATACAGAAGGAAAAGAACATTTGGGACAGACAGATGAGACTAGTCTCAGATATGTGGAATTTGAGGTTCTGTAGAACAAAATGGAGATGTAAAGCAAAAAAGGTAAATATTTAAGTATGATCTCAAGAAAATATCCTGGGTTAAAAATACAGATTTGGGAGTTCCCACATATAGATAGTCACTGAAGCTCTAAGAGTAAATGAGGTGGCCAGGAGACCATAAAGACAGCCCTCTACACTCATGGTTCAAAAGCTGTGATGAGCACCGTGACGGAGCAGACCAGAGTGTGAAAGGTGCTGGAGTAAAACGATGACAGAAAACACGATTGGACAGGACCAGAGCACTTTTCTTTTAATTATACCTGACGAGGGACTCTGCCAGTCCCCAGCTAAAGGACTGTAGTATAAAAACAAATACTAAGTACTATCTTTAGGCAGCTTGTATGTCTAATTTAAACCAAATCCATACATACTTAGTTTGTGTATAAACTATGGCCTACCTCATTTCAAACTGGGCATTTCTTGTTGAGCAATAATTCTCTTGAGCATATTTACAAAATTTCATTCTATATTTCTTCTTAGAAAAAAAAAACCCAAAACAGAAACTAAAAACTACTGAACCACTAAATAATTTCATAGGCTATCCAAGGATATTCTTTCAGCCTATTTAGAGTCTTATTTAAGGTGCAGCCACTTGAGTGATGATTCTGTGTCTTCTGTAAAAACTTTAGGGCATAACCTGTTCTGTAATCCATATTACTTATGCAATACCAATCGTGACTAATTCATACTTATGCTTTTATCCAGGAAAGAATGTATCTCTGCACCTTAAGAAATGTTAAGTCTGTAGATAATCACAAGGCATGATGGAAATTATAATAGCTACATTTTATTAACCATTTACTAAAGGATAACATGCATATCATGAAGAGAGACACAGGTAAAGAATCTAGGGTTAAAGAGTTAAATACTTTGTTAAAGTCAGAGAGCTTGGAAATTATGCCATCTATAAATAACTACTTATGTTTCTGGGGTTCAAGAGTTAATGCATATAGAACTAAAATGTAGAATAAATCCTACAATAGATATGTTTAGTAAAAGTCAGCTATTAATATGATGCTAAAGCTGAAGCTCCAATACTTTGGCAACCTGTTATGAAGAGCCAACTCACTGTAAAAGACCCTGATGCTGGGAAAGATTGAAGGCGATAGAAGAGGGCAGCAAAGGATGAGATGGTTGTATAGCACCACCAACTCAACAGACACAAACCTGGGCAAGCTCCAGGAAATAGTGAGGGACAGCGTGCTATAGTCCATGGGGTTGCCAGAGCTGGACATGACTTAGTGACTGAACAACAACAATAATGTGAGTATATATTATTATTGTTGTTGTTTTATTAGACTTCTTGTCTTTTTCCAATTAATCCCAATACAATGGCTGAAAGCTCCTAATTAAAATAATGACAATAAGTAGAAGCTAACTAAACTAGCAAACACTGTAATGCAATTATACCCTAATAAAAGTAAAAATAAAATAACAACAATGACAGTAACAATGCTGGCAATAATAATACTGGTAGCCAGATCTATTAAGGATTGAGTATACTCTAGTCATTCTACAAGGTACTTTGCATAAAACATCTGACTCTTCCCAGAAACCATGTGTACTTGCTGTCATCATTTCTCCCCTTCATTCACTCCTCAGGAGAATCCACAGTGGTTCCCTCCTCAATACTTCATCAAGTTAGCTTTCACATAGGTCAACAGTGATCTGCCCAACACTAAACCCAAGGGATAGTTATAGTCCTATTCACGAGCTTTCTGTAGCATAAAATACTGGACAACTCCTTCCTTGAAATATGCCTTGTTCTTGAATTTTGTGACATCACATTCTTCCACACAAGGTCGCTCTTTAATCTCCTTTACTGGATCAGTATATTGTTATGCATTTGTTTTGTGCATACAAAAAATAAAAAGAGATCATTCCCTATCTGCATTACAAACTATCCTTTTTACACAGTTTGCTCTTTTAAAAGATCAGGAAAAATTACTAACACTGAAGCTAGAAAACATATTTCAAATGAAAATGCTACTATCCTTGGGTAAAAATAGTAGAGGTTCAAAATACATGAAGCAAAAACTAATAGAACTTCAAGGACAAACAGATCCACAGTTATAGCAGGAGATTACAGTACCTCTTTCTTAATAAGAACAAATAGAAAATCAGTGAGGATGCGGAAGATTTAAACAGAATTATCAGTCACCTTAACCTGATTAGCACTTATAGAACAGCACACCCAACAACAGATGTACATTCTTTCTAACTACATACAGAATATTTACCAATATTAATCCTATTCTGGTCTATAAAAATGATTCAATTCACTTAAAAGATTTTATTTTTTTTACTGTGGAATTTTTTTTTATTATAAATTTTTAATTTTTATTTTTGTTTAATTAGAAAATAGGAAATGTAGAACTCAGAAAATAGGACTGAATATAATCCTTGGCATCTGCTAAGTATTATTCAACTTAAACATGTGCTGTGGGAAGCAGTGTTATGCTAGAGTTAGAAGCTCAGAGGGCTTACTGGGAAGAAGCATTATAGAAGAGAAGGGAGGAAGCAGTATTGGGAAAAAGGGGCAGTGCCACTGAGATGCTGCCCTGAGGACACTGCTGCCTGCCTAGGAAGGTGCAATAAAAACTGCACATTGGAGGAAATCCCTTTTGGGCTTGAAAGCCAAAGTTCTTGAACCACCTCCTGGATCTTACTCAATGGGGTCATCCTATGAGTAGGGGACCTCAGACAAAAACTGGAGCACACTGTAACAAAACACACTGGGGGCTAACTGCTAACCTAGCTCATCACAGCTAGGCAGCCAGTCAATGTCTGATACATAGATTTTTTTTTTTTTCCTGGTCTCCTCTTTTTACCTTGACACCCGTTAACCAAGACTCCTCCTCTTTAAGCTTTCTTTTCTGATCGCTTCTCTACAACCCAACTGTGAATTTGGTTTACTACTGGTCCTCATTTGTTCTAGGGCTATGTGAAATATTGTATTCATTTGTTCATGTAGTATATACATGCAGGATTTCAGTACTAGTACTACCACTTGGACTGCAAAAACATTAAACCAGTCAGTCCTAAAGAAAAGCCTATGAAAATATTCAGACCTAGCAAAAGAGTACTTTACACAGAGAACTCAAAAAAGGAACACGATGGAATATGTCAGGAAATATATAATATGGAAGAGTGTGGTCATCCACTCTCAAAATATTCAAAGTAACCAGAACAGCCTGTGAGACACTATGGAATCCTTCTGGTATAAAAGAAATGTCCCTTCAACTTGAAGAAATTCCTTTAGCATTTCTTCTAGAATGAATGTGTTAGCACTGAATTCCCTTATTTTCCTTCATGTACAAGATATTTATCTGGCTATCATTGCTCAAGGACATTTTTGGTGTATATGGAATACTGGATTCACATTTCTTTTCTTTCAAAACTGTGAAGAGGTTGCTTTACTATAGGTATTTTTAATGAGATTTTCAGTCATTTGAATTGTTGTTCCAATGCATAAATATTTTTACTATTTTCAAGATTTTTCTCTTAAACTTTGATTTATAGTATGCATATGATTTATTTGAGAGTGGGTTTGCTTTTATTTTATCTTGTTAGATATTCACTAATTTTCTTGAATCTGGAGATTTGTCTTTTTGGAAGAGTTGTATGCATATGTGCTCAGTCTTAAAGTCATGTCTGACTCTTTGCAACCCCATGGAATGTAGACCACCAAGCTCCTCTCTTTCTGGGATCTCCCAGGCAAGAATAAGATGTGTATAAGAGACAGATATTGACTCTTCCGATCCATGAACATGGTATATTTCTCCATCTATTAGTGTCCTCTTTGATTTCTTTCATCAGTGTTTTATAGTTTTTGATATATAGGTCTTTAGTTTCTTTAGGTAGGTATATTCCTAAGTATTTTATTCTTTTTGTTGCAATGGTGAATGGAATTGTTTCCTTAATTTCCAATTCACTTAAAAGATTTTAAATAATGCAAAGTATACTTCAGAACCAAAATAGAATTAAATTAGAAACTATTAACGAACTTCTGGAAAATCCATAAGTACTTGGAAATTAAAGCAACATAGTTGTAAATAACACATGGGTTATTTTGAAGGACTCAAAGAATTAGTAAATTTTGAACTATAGAAAATAAAAGTATAACACAGTAATATTTGTGGGATACCATGAGAAAAGAAGAAAGGTCTCAAACTGATAACCTGCTTTTCCAATTTGTGAAGAGCAAAGTAAAAATTTACTTAGTTCAGTTCAGTTCAGTCGCTCAGTCGTGTCCAACTCTGTGACCCCTAACTCCTAGAGTTTACTCAAACTCATGTCCATTGAGTCAGTGATACCATCCAGTCATCTCATCCTCTGTCATCCCCTTTTCCTCCCACCTTCAGTTTTTCCCAGCATCATGGTCTTTTCAAATGAGTCAGTTCTTCACATCAGGTGGCTATAGTAAGCAAATAAAAGAAGCAATAAGTATCAGAGGAAAAATTAGAGAAAGAAGAAATAAAAAAGAAAAACAATAGAAAAATCAATGAAAACAAAGTTCGATTGTGGTAGGAAGAATTCTAAAATGGCCCACTAAGACACACTCCCCAAGTCTACCCCATCAGCATAATCCTCTCTCCTTGAGTGCAGGAAGCTGTGCTGTGCTTAGTCGCTCAGTCATGTTTGACTCTTTGTGACCCCATGGACAGTAGCCTGCCAGGCTCCTCTGTCCATGGGATTCTCCAGGCAAGAATACTGGAGTGGACTGGCCAATACTGGTTTCCATACCCTTTTAGAACACTATATTTCCTGCCACCCTAGCCGCCAACTCCCCTGAGTACCTTGTGCTGCCAGAAACCCTGTGACCCAAGACTCTGCACCACCTTCATACCTGGCCCTCACAGGGGCAAACCCAAGTCCTCCAGGGCAGCCTCAGAAGCAAACCCCAGTGGACCACCCACATGAAGAGGTGGAAATGAAACCACAATTGACGTCTAGGGGCAGTGTGGCTAAAGAAGATGACCCAAAACCCTCCCATCAGCAGTACAAGCTGCAGATTAAATCCACAAAATCAACTAGGCAGACTCTGTGTCTGTGGAATATATAGAGCCATTGAGAGCTCCCCATCCCCCTCCTCAAAATGCACTAGTTCTGATAGCTGTGGACACTGGAGGCAAGAACACAGAGAAGTGGGGCCAGATTTGAATCTGAGCTGCCTCCACAATAGGTCTAGAGATAAGTAGTGTTAGAGGGCATCCTAGGGAAGTGAGGTGGACTGTGACTCCCAGTGAGGGAAAGGACTCTGACAGCAGTGACTCAAGAAAGACATTTATTATGCTTACGTTTTGACTTGTTCTGTAGATTCTTTTAGAATTTTTTCTCACTTTTTTTCCTTTTCCCCTCCTCTGTCGTGGTTGTTGATTTTATTGGCACTATGAAAGCTAACTGAGCTTTTTCTTTTTCTTCTATTTTCTCAGTCACATTTTTTATTGTTGTTATAAACCTCTGCCTCTACATTGGGCTTTTGCAGTTCTGTGGAGTTTTCTTTTTTTTCCTTTTTCCTTTCTTCCATTTTTTTTCTCTTTTTTATAATTTTAATTTTTTTAACCTATTATATTTTTTCTACATTTATTCCTTCATTTGCCTTTCCTACTGTTCTTTTCCCCTTGAAGTTATTCTTTAATGTCTATAAATCTTCTTCATCTACCTCTATTTAACTTTGCATATCTATTCTTTCTTTCCTTTCCTCTCAACATATTTGTTAGTTTTATTTACATTGCTTTATTTCCCAGTTGGCACCTTGCTTTAGTGTTGTTTTCAAGTTTGTGTATAAGTTAGTTATGTTCGGGTAGATATAATTTTTGGTTTCCTTTGTTTTCCAGGTCAATCTATTGCACTTTATTTTTGTTGGACTGTTTTGACTTAGATCATGGGTGTATATGTATATGTTTATATTCCATTATTTTAATTATTATTTGCCTGATTTTGTAACTGCCATTTCTCTGGGGTTTATCTTTGGTTTCTTGTTTTTGGATATTTGATTTAATCTCACTTAATGCCATAACAAACCACTGTGGAATCTTTGTTTCTGGCCAGAGATCAAGCCCTGAACCTTTTGAGTGGGAGCAATGACTCCAAGACCCTAGACTACCAGAGAACTAACCCTAGGGGGTATCAAATAGAATTCACATAAAGGAAACCACTGGAATACAAGACCTGGCATCACTCAAGCACCAGTAGCACCCTGCTCAGGACACCTCATCTAAACAACAAACAAAACAAAAATACAAACCCAATCATCAGCAGACAGGATTACCACCTCACTCAGGCTTGCCCATCAGAGGAAAAACAAACAAGCAAACAAACAAAGTGAGTGAGTGAGTGAGTGAAGTGCTCAGTCATGTCCCACCCTTTGCGACCCCATGGACTGTAGCTTACCAGGCTTCTCTGTCCATGGGATTCTCCAGGCAAGAATACTGGAGTGGGTTACTGTTTCTTTCTCCAGGGGATCTTCCCAAACCAGGGATCAACCTGGGTCTCTTGCATTGGAGGCAGACGCTTTAATCTCTGAGCCACCAGGGAAGCAACAAACAAAAACCCAGCACAAATCTCACCCCATACGAAGCTTACACAAACCACTGGACCCAACTTAGGAGGGCAGAAACCAAAAGGAAGAAAGAATTCAAACTTGAAGCCTGGGAAAAGGAGATCTCAAACACAATAAGTTTTTAAAAATATATATGAAAGGCAGAGAAATTCTACACAAATGAAGAAACAAGCTAGAAACACAGAAGTCCAAATAAATGAAGAGGAAATAGGCAAACTACCTGAAAAAGAACTCAGAACAATGATAGGAGAGATGATAAAAAACCTTGAAAACAAAATGGAGAAAATGCAAAGAATCAATTAACAGAGACCTAGAAGAATTAAAGAATAAATATGCAAAGACAAACACAATTACTGAAGTTAAAAATACTCTGCTGCTGCTAAGTCGCTTCAGTCGTATCTGACTGTGCGACCCCATAAACGGCAGCCCACCAGGCTCCCTTGTCCCTGGGATTCTCCAGGCAAGAACACTGGAGTGGGTTACCATTTCCTTCCCCAATGCATGAAAGTGAAAAGTGAAAGTGAATTCGGTCAGTCGTGTCCAACTCTCAGTGACTCCATGGACTGCAGCCTACAGGCTCCTCTGTCCATGGGAATTTCCAGGCAAGAGTACTGGAATGGGGTGCCAGTGCCTTCTCCAAAAATACTCTAGAAGGTATCAATAGCAGAATAGCTGAAGCAGAAGAATGAATCAGTGAGCTGGAAGATAAAATGGTGGAAATAAGTTCTGAGGAGCAGAATAAAGTAAAAAGAATGAAAAGAACTGAGGATAGTTTCAGAAACCTCTGGGACAATATCTAATGCAACAACATTTGAATTATATGGGCCCCAAAAGAAGAAGAGAAAAAGAAAGGGTATGAGAAAATGTTTGAAAAGATTATAGTTGAAAATTTCCCCAATATGGAAAAGGAAATAATTAATCAAGTCCATGAGGCATAAAAAGTCCCTCACAGTATAAATCCAAGGAGAAACATGCCAAGACATATACTCATCAAACTAACAAAGACTAAGCACAAAGAAAGAATATGAAAAGCAGCAAGGAAGAAGCAACAAGTAACATATAAGGGAAACCCCATATGATTACCAGCTGATCTTTTAGCAGAAACTCTGTAGGCCAGAAAGGAATAGCAGCATATATTTAAGAACTGAAAGGGAAAAATCTACAACTAAGATCACAGTACCCAGTAAGGATCTCATTCAAAATTGATGGAGAAATAAAAAGCTTTTTAGAAAAGCAAAAGTTAAGAGAATTCAGTACCACCAAACCAACTTGTATTACAACAAATGTTAAAGGGAATTATACAGTCAAGAAATACAAGAGAAGAAAAAAGATCTACAAAATCAACCCTAAACAAATAAGAAAATGGCAATAGGAACATATATATCAATAGTTACTTTAAATGTAAATGGATTAAATGCTCCAACCAAAAGACACAGACTGGCTGAATGGACATAAAAACAAGACCCATATATACTGTCTACAAGAAACCCACTTCATACTTAAAGACACATATAGGCTGAAAGTGAGAGGATAGAAAGATATATTGCATGCAAATGGTAAGCAAAAGAAAGCTGGAGGAGCAATCCTCATATCAGATAAAATAGACCTTAAAATAAAGAAGATTACAAGAGATAAGGAAGGATACTACATAATAATCAAGGGATCAATCCAAGAGGAATACACAACAATTGTAAATATTTACAAACCCAATTTTATTTGGGGGGCTCTAAAATCACTGCAGATGGCAACTGCAGCCATGAAATTAAAAGACACTTGCTCCTTGGAAGAAAAGTTATGATCAACCTAGACAGCATGTTAAAAAGCAAAGATATTTCTTTGCCAACAAAGCTCTGTCTAGTCAAAGCTATGGTTTTTCCAGTAGTCATGTATGGATGTGAGTGTTGGACTCTAAAGAAAGCTGAGCACTGAAGAACTGATGCTTTTAAACTGTGGTGTTGGAGAAGACTCTTGCTGTCTCTTGGACAGCAAGGAGATCCAACCAGTCCATCCTAAAGGAGATCAATCCTGAGTATTCATTGGAAGAACTGATGCTGAAGCTGAAACTCCAATACTTTGCCCACCTGATGGGAAGAGCTAACTAATTTGAAAAGACCCTGATGCCGGAAAAGATTGAAGGCATGAGGAGAAGGGGACAATAGAGGATGAGATGGTTGGATGGCATCATTGACTCAATAGACACAAGTTTGAGTAAACTCCAGGAGTTGGAAATGGACAGTGAGGCCTGGAGTACTGCAGTCCATGAGGTCACAAAGAGTCAGATAGGACTGAGCACTGAACTGAACTAAACTGATGAACCCAACATAGGAGCACCTCAACACATAAGACAAACACTAACAGACATAAAAGCAGAAATTGACAGTAACACAATAATAGTAGGAGATTTTAACACCCCACTCACACCAGTGGACAGATCATCAAAATAGAAAATTAATAAAGAAACACAAGTCTTAAATGATACATTAGGTGATGGATCTCATTGATATCTTCAGGACATTCCATCCAAATGTAGAAGAATATGCCTTCTTCTCGAGTGCACATGGAACATTCTTCAGGATAGGCCATATCTTGGGTCACATATCCAACCTCAGTAAATTTAAGAAAATTGAAACCATATCAAGCATTTTCTCCAATCACACACTATGAGACTAGATATCAATTACAAGAAAAAAAAACTGTAAGAAACTCAAACACATGCAAATTAAGCAACATATTACTAAATAACCAGTGGGTTACTGAAGAAATCAAAAGGGAAATAAAAAAATTTCTAGAAAAAAATGACAATGAAAACATAACAACTCAAAACCTATGGGATGCAGCAAAAGCAGTTCTAAGAGTGGAGTTTATAGTAATACAATCCTACCTCAAGAAATAAGAAACATTGAATAGACAACCTAACTTTACACCTAAAGCAATTGGGAAAAGAAGTACAATAAGCCTCAAAAATTAGAAAGAAAGAAATCGTGAATATCCTAGTAGAAATAATTGAAAAATAAATGAAAGAAACAATAGGAAAGATGAATAAAACTAAAAGCTGGTTCTTTGAGAAGATAAAATTGACAAGCCGTTAGCCAGACTCATCAAGAAAAAAAGAGAGAAGAATGACATCAACAAAATTAGAAATGAAAAAGGAGAGGTTACAACAGACAATGTGGAAAGACAAAGGATTATAAAAGACTATTATGAACAACTATATGGCAATAAAATGGATAACCTGGAAGAAATGGGCAGATTCTTAGAAAAGTACAATCTTCCAAGACTGAACCAGGAAGAAATAGAAATTATGAACAACCTAATTATAAGCACTGTAATTGAAGCTGTGATCAAAAATTTCCCAAAAAGCAAAGCCCAGGACCAGATGGCTTCACAGGAGAATTCTATCAAGTATTCAGAGAAGAGCTAATGCCTATCCTTCTAAACCTCTTTCAAAAAATTGCAGAAGAAGGAACACTTCCAAAATCATTCTACAAGGCCACCATCAGTCTGATACCAAAACAGACAAAGACAACACAAAAAAAGAAAACTAAAGGCCAATATCACTGATGAACATAGAAGCAAAAATCCTCAACAAAATTTTAGCAAACAGAATTCAGCAGCACATCAAAAAACTCATATACCATGATCAACTTGGGATTATTCCAGGAATGCAAGATTCTTTAATATATGCAAATCAATCAATGCGATTTGCCATATTAACAAATTGAAGGATAAAAACCATATGATCATCTCAATAGATGCAGAAGAGCCTTTGACAAAATTCAGCATCCATTTATGATTAAAACTCTTCAAAAAATGGCATTAGAAGGAACCTACCTCAACAGGAAACATTGTCCTCAATGGTAGAAAACTGAAAGCATTCCCCCTAAGATCAGGAACAAGAAAAGGGTGTCCATTTTCACCACTATTATTCAACATAGTTCTGAAAGTCCTAGCTACAGCAATTAGAGATAAAAAAATAAAAAGAATCCAGATTGGAAAAGGGAAGTAAAGCTGTCACTGTTTGCAGATGACATGATATTGTACATAGAAAAACATAAAGATAGTATCAGAAAATTACTAGAGCTAATCAGTGAATTTAGCAAAGTTGCAGGATACAAAATCAACACACAGAAATAATTCACATTTCTATATACTAACAATGAAAACTCAGAAAAAGAAATTAAGGAATCAATCTCATTCACCACTGCAACAAAAAGAATTAAATATCTAGAAATAAACTTACCTAAAGAGACAAAAAAAAGTGTACATAGAAAATTATAAGAAATCAAAGATGGCAAACATATAAAGAGATATTCCATGTTCCTGGTTAGGAAGAATCAATATTGTAAAAATGACTATACTACCAAATGCAATTTATAGATTCAATGCAATCCCTATCAATATACCAATGGTATTTTTCACAGAACTAGATAAAAAAATTTCACAATTCATATGGAAACAAAAAAGACCCCAAAACACAAAAGCCAAAGCAGTCTTGAAAAAGAAGAATGCAGCTGGAGGAGTGAACTTTCCTGACTTCAGATTATACTACAAAGCTACAGTCACCAAGACAGCATGGTACTGACACAAAAACAGAAATGCAATCCAATGGAACAAGACAGAACGCCCAGAAATAAGCCCATGCACCTATGTACCTTATTTTTGACAAAGGAGGCAAGAATATACCATGGGGCAAAGACAGCCTCTTCAATAAATGGTGCTGGGAAAACTGGACAGCTACATGTGGAAGAATGAAATTAAAATATTTCCTAACATCATACATAAAGATAAACTCAAAATGGATTAAAGACCTAAATGTAAGCCCAGAAACTATAAAACTCTTAGAGGAAAACATAGGCAGAACACTCAGTGACAAACCAAAGCAAGACCCTCTATGATCCACCTCCGAGAATAATGGAAATAAAAACAAAAGTAAACAAGTGGGACCTGATTAAATTTAAAAGCTTTTCACAGCAAGGGAAACTATAAGCAAGGTGAAAAGACAACCCTCAGAATGGGAGAAAATAATAGTAAAGTAAACAACAGACAAATGATTAATTTACAAAATATACAAGCAGCTCATATAACTCAATATCAGAAAAACAAACAACCCAATCAAAAAGCGGGGAAAATACTTAAACAGACATTTCTCCAAAGAAGACATATAGATGGCTAACACATGGAAAGATGCTCAACATCACTCATTATTAGAGAAAAGCAAATCAAAACCACAATGAGATATCACCTCACACCAGCCAGAAAGGCTATCATCAGAAAGTCTACAAACACCCTGGAGAGGGTGTGGAGAAAAGGGAATGTCTTGCACTGTTGGTAGGAATGTAAATTGATACAGCCACTATGGAAGACGGTATGGAGGTTCCTTAAAAGACTAGGAATAAAACCACCATAAGTGAAGTGAAGTCACTTAGCCGTGTCTGACTCTTTGCGACCCCATGGACTGTAGCAGGCTCCTTAGTCCATGGGATTTTCCAGGCAAGAATACTGGAGTGGGTTGCCATTTCCTTCTCCAGGGGATCTTCCCAACCCAGGGACTGAACCTGGGTCTCCAGCATTGTAGGTAGATGCTTTACCATCTGAGCTACCAAGGAAGCAGTAATCCCATTCCTATGCATATACCCTGAGGAGACCAAAATTGAAAAAGACACATGTATCCCATTTTTCACTGAAACACTAATTACAATAGCTACAATATGGAAGCAATCTAGATGTCCATGGACAGATGAATGGATAAAGAAGTGTGGTACATATACACAATGGAATATTACTCAACCATAAAAAGGAATGCATTTGAGTCAGTTCTGATGAGGTGGCTGAACCTAGAATCTATTATACAGAGTGGAGTCAGAAAGAGAAAGATAAATATATTCTAATGCACATATACAGAATCTAGAAAAATGGTACTGAAGAATTTATTTACAGGGCAGCAGTGGAGAAACAGACATAGAAAACAGACTTATGGACTTGGGGAAAGGGGAGGAGAGGGTGAGATGTATGGAAAGAGTAACATGGAAACTTCCATTCCCATATGTAAAATAGATAGCCAACAGGAATTTGCAGTATGGCTCAGGAAACTCAAACAAGGGTTCTGTATCAACCTAGAGGGGTAGGATGGGGAGGGAGATGGGAGGGAGGTTCAAAAGGGAGGGGATGTATGTATACCTATGGCTGATTTATGTTGAGATTTGACAGAAAACAAAAAGTTCTGTAAAGCAATTATCCTTCAATTAAAAAAATAAATTAAAAAAAGACAAATATTGTATAATTTTACTTACACATGGGATCTAAAAAAGCACACTCACACACAAGAACAATATAACAAAACAGAAGTAGACTTAGAGATAGAGAGAATAATAGGTGTCAGAGGGTAGTTAAGTTGGAGGATGGACAAAATAAGGCAAGGGAATTAAGAGGTATAAACTCCCAGTAATGAAATACAGAAGTCATAATGAGGCATGTCATGGGAAATACAGTCAATAATTCTGTAATAACTTTGTATAGCAACAGACAATAACTATATTCATAGTGGTCATTATTTGGCAATGCACAAAAATATTGAATCACTGTGGTATACATCTGAAACTAATTATAATATTGTTATACTAATATACTTCAACAAAAAAGTTCACCATAGACATAGTTGCACAATTTCTAAAAATATCAGCAAATCTAATCCAACAATACATAAAAATTCCAGGGTCAGATGGCTTCTCTTATTCTACCGCATTACAGGTGGTTTCTTTACCACTGAACCTCCAGGGAAGCCCAAACACCACTGGATAAATGTCTTTGAATATTAATATGCAATCCTTTTGTGAAATCTCTGAGTCTCCTGCTATAATCTCCCCCTCAAAATCTACTCTTTGATTTAATTATTTTAATTATTTATTTGTTTATTTAATTATTTTACCATTATTTTCTGTTTTCTAACTTACTGTTTTCCATTTCTTTATCAAGTTCTTATTTCGACTCTCTTTACATTTACATTTTCTTATAACTTCTGGTAGTTAAGGTTTACTTTAGTGATTTTTATTCTCTTTGTTTATTAAAGTAAATATTTAATGCCATGACTTATTCTTTGAATATTTCTTTAGATATGTACATTCAGTTCAGTTCAGTCGCTCAGTCATGTCTGACTCTTTGCGATTCCATGAATCACCTCACTCCAGGCCTCCCTGTCCATCACCAACTCCCAGAGTTCACTCAGACTCACGCCCATCGAGTCAGTGATGCCATCCAGGCATCTCATCCTCTGTCATCCCCCTCTTCTCCTGTCCCCAACCCCACCCAGCATCAGAGTCTTTTCCAATGAGTCAACTCTTTGCATGAGGTGGCCAAAGTACTGGGGTTTCAGCTTTAGCATCATTCCCTCCAGAGAAATCCCAGGGCTGATCTCCTTCAGAATGAACTGGTTGGATCTCCTTGCAGTCCAAGGGACTCTCAAGAGTCTTCTCCAACACCACACTTCAAGAGCATCAATTCTTCGGCGCTCAGCCTTCTTCACAGTCCAACTCTCACATCCATACATGACCACAGGAAAAACCATAGCCTTGACTAGACGAACCTTAGTTGGCAAAGTAATGTCTCTGCTTTTGAATATGCTGTCTAGGTTGGTCATAACTTTTCTTCCAAGGAGCAAGTGTCTTTTAATTTCATGGCTGCAGTCACCATCCACAGTGATTTTGGAGCCCCCCAAAACAAAGACTGACACTGTTTCCACTGTTTCCCCATATATTTCCCATGAAGTGATGAGCTATTTCAAATCCTGAAAGATGATGCTGTGAAAGTGCTGCACTCAATATGCCAGCAAATTTGGAAAACTCAACAGTGGCCACGGGACTGGAAAAGTCAGTTTTCATTCCAATCCCAAAGAAAGGCAATGCCAAAGAATGCTCAAACTACCGCACAATTGCACTCATCTCACATGCTAGTAAAGCAATGCTCAAAATTCTCCAAGCCAGGTTTCAGCAATACATGAACTGTGAACTTCCAGATGTTCAAGCTGGTTTTAGAAAAGGCAGAGGAACCAGAGATCAAATTGCCAACATCCACTGAATCATGGAAAAAGCAAGAGCATTCCAGAAAAACATCTATTTCTGCTTTATTGACTATGCCAAAGCCTTTGACTGTGTGGATCACCATAAACTGGAAAATTCTGAAAGAGATGGAAATGCCAGGCCACCTGACTTGCCTCTTGAGAAACCTGTATGCAGATCAGGAAGCAACAGTTAGAACTGGGCATGGAACAACAGACTGGTTTCAAATAGGAAAAGGAGGACGTCAAGTCTGTATATTGTCCCTCTGCCTATTTAACTTTTATGCAGAGTACATCATGAGAAACACTGGACTGGAAGAAACACAAGCTGGAATCAAGATATGTACATTATATATATAATATATGAAATATACATAGAATATCTTATATATGAAACTTTTAAATGTATAGTTTATAGAAATACATGCAGAAATATACAAAGCTAAATAAATATTCCAAAGATAATATGTAGCATTGAATATTTATTTTAATATTTATATTCAACTGTGAATATCTTAGCAATAATATAATAATATTTCCTGGATATTCAGTAATTTTATTTGTATCTCCTTTGAGTGATAATCCAGCACATTCACAGCTTGGGGGACTATTTTAGAAATTCTGCAAATGGCGTACATCTAAATTTATCCTGTATTTCTGTCCCCTGATAATTACAATTAAACCCCAGTCCATCAAACCCATTTAAGACCCTACCCTTATGTTTATCTTTGTTTTTCAAAACATTATTTTACCTTTTTTATTAAACACATAAGCCTGTCTGACATTATTTTACAAACAATAACTATTTAAATTATTCACTGACTTGTTTAATAAGTTTACTGTGTTCTCTTGAGAGAAAACTTCTCTTCCTTCTGAAATATATCTTGTAACACAACAGTCTCCAACATTTTTGGCACCAGGGACTGGTTTAGTGGAAGAAAATTTTTCCATGAACTGAGGGTGGGGGGTGGTTTCGAGATGATTCAAGCACATTACATTTACTGTATTTTTTTCTATTATTACTATATCTACCTCACCTCAGACAATCAGGCATTAAATCTCAGAAGTTGGGGACCCCTCCTTTAACAGTTTTCTGGGGAGGGAATGTGGCTAGAAACTCTCTAAAAGTTCATATATTTGAGAATGTCTTTAATGTGCTCCTAAGATCATTGTTTCGTGTCAGTTTCAGGTTGACAAATACTTTCCCTCAGCATGGTGAAAGCATTTACTTAACTGTTTTCTCAGTTTCCCGTCACTCTGGTAAATGAAAGTTTTCAACTGTTATCTTACCAACTTGACTATCTTTTAATCTGTATTTATGACAGTTCATTCCAATATATTCTTTTCCTATTAATAACAAGGAAAATTAAATGAGCTGCTAAATTTATTGTATCTGCGTTTTTTACAGGCGGATGGTATATAGGACTCATTTCACCCATTCGGCCCCAATTACATTACTAGCTATAAAACAGAAAGCAAGTTGAAGAAAAGTTCACTCACAAGCAGGACAATCTTCCTGCTGTCATTATTATTCTGAAATTTCATCATTTATTTTCTTTCAGGAAAACAACAAAAAGCAGTGTTGGGTTTTTTTGGTTTTGTTTGTTTGTTTGTTTGTTTGTTTGTTTTTTGCCAAAATGTTTGGAAATGATAGCACATCACTGAAAACCAGAAACAATGTCATTAGGCAATATTCTTTTCATTCCATGTATATATATTTTCTGTTTCTCAGGGGAAAGTAGAGGAAACATTTGACAATATTCTTCTTAAAGGAGAAACTTACTTTTCACCAAATATTAATAATATCTTACTTTAAAAAGATAGAACATTAAAAGTAAAAATAAGTTGCTATGAAGACAGTTATCAGGAAAGACAAGAATTAATTTAATGCTGCCTTTCTACAGTACTCTGCTTTGACAAAACTTTTTGAATGGTTTCAGTTGACAAAGGCACATACAGAGTCTTATTGGGGGAGGCAGTGTGACAATTTCTTAAAGACAGAAAGCATGGTAAGACAGAAACTGTAAGCTCCAAAATACTTAATGGAATTATTCTAAATGGTATATCTTCCCAAGATTAGTTTCTTATGAGACATGAAGTTCTGAGTTTTAACACCATCACCAAAAGGCATCAGCTATCTATTTGCTTAAATAATACTATATTAGGACCCACAAAAAAAGCTGAGAATTTGGAAAAGCACTGAAATTGTAGGAAATAAGGATGCTGTTGAAAATGAGTAGTTATTTTCAGCATCAAAACATATAAGGAAATGATCAGTATTAAACTAGAAAAAATATTTTCATAACATGGTGGTAATCTTCTCATTTGAATGTATATTAAAAGAAAATACTCTTCCAATGGAGACATTTAACACAGTGTTAAAAGTGTTTCAAGAAACTTCCTATTTTAGAAAAGATTTAGCTAATAGTACCCAATACACTTATTTGTAAATTCCCATTAAAATACACACATGGATACACACACAAAAAAAACCGATGACAATCTGGAAATCAAAGGAAAGAGATCAAGTATTTGCAAGAACCTTGGAAACATTTCCACAATCTCTAAGACAGATGAAGTTAATTTGAAAGAACAATGCTGTGGTCAACTCATTAAACCAAACAGCACAACCCATCGGTAAGTATGCACAGAAAGGTTCAGCCATGGCCCCTCTGTTAATTTCTACCTAACTAGAAACTTGTTAATTTATTAGCTAATGATTAATTTCAAAGCTTTTGCTCCACACAGAAAACATATAAACATGCTATTAGCATTTTCAGAGCCTGTTAAGAATCCTGACCACTTGTCAGTTTAGGGAAGTTTGGTATGATACCAGGTGAGCTCCTAGAGTCAGCAAAAAAGCAAAAAACCGGCACAGTTCAAATGACTCTTGAAAATTCTCCAAGTAAGGCTTCATGGACATGAACATGTTACCTCTCTGAGTCAAACACAATCAGTGTCTTCCATAGCATCAGAAGCTAGAAAACATGGCTGGCTTTTGACAGAGGATATTGTTGTTGGAATGAACGATATACTGGATCACACACAACATTTCAAGATGAGAGATAATGGGAACTGAACCAAACTGAGAAAAGAATAGACTCATTTTTTCCTCCTTTCAGGGCATATGCTTAATAGGTGGAATTACAATCAGAATGCACGGCACTATCTTCCCAGGTTCTCTCTTCTCTCTCTCTGACATACATATAGTTGAATTAATGTCAGCTGAGTGGCAATAGACAGAACTCCACTGATTGTCCCTTCTGAGTCAATTCAAACACTTCTACCTGAAACCCTGTGTGACCAGAGGTAGAGGGCAAGACACTCTGGTATATGCAGTCATGGAATGTGATATATTTTAATGGTAACTATTGTGGTAAAGAATCCGCCTGCAATGCAGGAGACCTAGGTTTGATCCCTGGGTTAGGAAGAGCCCCTGGAGAATGGAAAGGCTACTCACTCCAGTATTCTGGCCTGGAGAATTCCAAGGACTGCACAGTCCATGGAGTCACAAAGAGTCAGACCGACTGAGCAACCTGCACTTTCACTTTCAAAGCAGGATGAGTTCTTGAGGCAGTGGGTATTGTGGGAAATTTCAGTGTTTTTCAAAGCACAACCCACAGACCCCCTACATGCTTGTTATAAATAGAGATTTCTGTGTTTTACTCTAAATCCATTGAACCTGGAGGAAGTGATTCAATGATTCTCTGGAAGAACTCACAGAACTCACAATAGCTCTTATACTGACGTTTGGTTCATTACAGCAAAAGATACAGATAAAAATTAGCAAAGAAGAAAGACACAGAGGGCAGGGTTCAGGAGAGAACAAGCATGAGGTTCCATTTATCCTCACCCGCCAGAGGAGTCATACAGATAGTACTCTATCTCCCAGTGACAACGTGTGACAACAAAGTGCTGCCAACTAGGGAGGCTCACCTGAGCTGCAGTCTAGGAGAGTCAGACGTGCAGACATGAAGTGCCCACACGATGGACCTTAGTTTCTTAGTCTCCAGTCTCCAGCACCTCCAGAGGCAAAACTGATGCACTGTGGCCCAAGGGTCCCACCATAAGCAACACTGTTAGCATAAACTATCTGACTCGGGGAAGGGGAGGAGGAAAAGGCAAAAGAGGGCTAATTGTCCAAATAGACACCAAGACTTGAAGTAAAAATGTAATAATAAGACACTGTGGGTTTGGAACAGGAACAGACAATCTCAAAAATTTACATATATAGGAAAATGTGATTTATGACAGAGTTTGGTCATTGCAGATAAACAGGGAAAGGAGAAGTTTTTTTCCCTTACAAATCCTTCTAAATCAGTCATATATTATCTAAACAATGGCAATAGATCCTTCCCTCCAACCATCAATGAGAATCATTTCCAAATGGGTTAAAGACTTAAATGTGTAAACAGAATTTAAAATCTTTTATAAGAATAAAATATTAAAATATCTATAAAGTTTTGATATTGGAAAGAATTTCTTGGGCAAAACATGAAAGATATTGCTTAGGCTAATCATAAATGAAAAAACTAGGAAACTCAGGTACAGTAAAATTAAGAACTATTATTTATGAAAAGATAGCACCAGTAGAAGGGAAAGACTAACCTCAAACTAAAAAAAAAGATGTACTGTGGATTAGTATCCAAATATATGAAGAACTGTATAAATCATTAAGAAAAAAGACAAAGAGCAATTAGAAAACTGGGCAACCTATAGAAAGAAGCATTACAAATGAAAGAAAAATAATAATGGCAAATAGACATTAAAATGTGTTCAACATTCTTAGTAACCAATAATATGCTAATTAAGGCCACAGGGACAGACCAGTTACTCTAGAGTGATGAAAATTAAATCTGATAATAACATGTGTTGGCAAGAATATGAAATAATGGGAACTAAACTACTGCTGATGAAAGAACTGCTTTGGAAGACAATTTGGATATTCACATATGCTCTGACCTGGCAGTTCTACTCATAGATATGTTCCCTAAATATCACTTTCACATGTATGCCAAGAGAAATAAACAAGAATGTCCATAGCAGCATTATTTATAAGAACAAAAAATTTTAAGTATTCCAACTGTTCATTGACAGGAAAATGAATCATAGCATATTTATAGAATGAACAGTATATTATAGTTGGAATAAATGAACTATAGTCTATGTAACAACATGGATGAATTTTAGTATTTTTAACTTGGAGTGACAAAAAACAAGTAATATAGGTTTATTTATAATATATCATCACTATATAGCTAAAAATTGAGCAAAATTAGATAATATATTGTTAGGGAACACTCTGTGTCTAAGCCCATAATATATGTCTATACACACACACACAAACACACATAACTATAACACAACCATTTGTTTTTACCAAATGAAAGCACAAAAAAATATAATGTATATTGTCACCTTGCTTATTTAACTTATATGCAGAGTACATCCTGAGAAATGCCGGACTGGATGAAACACAAGCTGGAATCAAGATTGCTGGGAGAAATATCAATAACCTCAGATATGCAGATGACACCACCCTTATGGCAGAAAGTGAAGAAGAAGTAAAGAGCCTCTTGTTGAAAGTGAAAGAGGGGAGTGAAAAGTTGGCTTAAAGCTCAACATTCAGAAAACTAAGATCCTGGTTCTGGTCCCATCACTTCACAGCAAATAGATGGGGAAACAATGGAAACAGATTTTATTTTGAGGGGCTCCAAAATCATTGCAGATGAAATTAAAAGACGCTTGCTCCTTAGAAGAAAAGTTATGACCAACCTAGACAACGTGTTAAAAAGCAGAGACATTACTTTACCAACAAAGGTTTGTCTAGTCAAAGCTGTGGTTTTTCCAGTAGTCATGCATGGATGTGAGAGTTGGACTATAAAGAAAGCTGACACTGAAGAATTGGTGCTTTTGAACTGTGGTGTTGGAGAAGTCTTGAGACTCTTGGACTGCAAGAAGATCCAACCAGTCCATCCTAAAGGAGATCAGTCCTGAATATTCATTGGAAGGACTGATGCTGAAGCTGAAACTCCAATACTTTGCCCACCTGATGCCAAGAACTGACTCATTTGAAAAGACCCTGATGCTGGGAAAGATTGAAGGCAGGAGAAGAAGGGGACAACAGCAAAGGATGAGATGGTTGGATGGCATCACTGACTCAATGGACATGACTTTGAGTAAGCTCCAAGAGTTGGTGATGAACAGGGAAGACTCACATGCTGCAGTCCATGGGGTCACAAAGAGTCAGACACGACTGAGTGACTGACCTGAACTGAACTGATGGCTGGTGAGAAGACAAGAGGGTAAGAGAAGGAACATATAGGTAAAAGCTAAGTGTTGTTTTAGTTCTTGAGCAAGGTGATAAGTTCAAGGGTAATGATTCTGCTTTTATGATTCATAGCCTTAACTGATATGTATTATCAAGTGTTCTATGATATAATATTTCATTTGCAACTGTAAGAAAAAGGAGGCTTGGAAGAGAATTGGGAGCAGCATATATAGATGGACTTTTCTGCTATAGAGGGGAGCAGGAAATGGAGCAAAAACTATGGGGTTTATGAGGTCAAGGGAAAGTTTTAAGATGGGAGATATTACAGAATACTTATAAGCTGATGGGAAAAAAATCAGTTGAGAGGGGAAAACTGATGATTCCAGAAGCAAAACCCTTAAGAAGTTGAGAGAGGAAGAGATCCAGTAAACTGGTGAGAAGTTTGGGAAATTGACACTACAAAAGAAGTAGAGGCAGAAGATGTGGGTATGGCTGCAGGCAAATCATCAGAATGAGTGGTGCCAAGTTCTCTTCTGATTAATGTCCATTTCTTGTGAAATAAGGATGAAGCTCAGGGGCTTCCCTGATGGTCCAGTGGTTAAAACAACTAAGACCCAGCAGAGCCAAATATATAATTATTTTTTTAAGTTAAAAAAAAAAAGAAGGTGTTAAAGTTTTATCTTGCCAAGTGGGATACTATATAACTTGGTAACTATATTAGGACTGCTGGACATTACAAACCCCTTGAGGTTTGTGACTAGCAGTGTAAAATGAGACCAGTCATTGTGTTTTTCTCCTCAATTTCAGCTGCTCTACCACAAGAACAAAACTATATTTAACCAAAAGTAGCTATTTTCCATGGAAAGTACACCTTTTTTAAAAAAGAGTGGGCAAGGAGAAATAATTCAAAGGAATGAATGAAACCAATGGACTATGGAATATAAAATAGGTAAGAAGGTAAGAGAGGACCTAGAGAATGATGGTGAACAGTAACAGTTGGCAGGTTAATGGATTGGAGGGTGCCTGAGAATTGTTTCTTGGATAAGCGATATTGGAATAATTAGCCATTGGAAATGGTTAGTAAAATCCCTGATTCACTCCTTACACAAGATAAGTTCCAAGTGACATAAAAACTTAAAAGTTGGCAATATACATCAATAAAAATGTGTATATACATAGCAACTATAATTTCAATTTATAAAAAGACTTTCTCATCATGTCATTGAAGAAAATGTTTAATAAATATAACTAGAGGAAAACTAAAAACTTCTTTATTGCAAGAATTACAAAGTATACATAATTCTTATCACATGTACATGATAAGTTGCTTCTGTAGCTCACCAGGCTCCTCTGTCCATGGGGCTTATCCTGGCAAGAATACTGGGGTGGTTAGTCATTTCCTCCTCCAGGGCCATCTTCCCGACCCAGGGGTTGAAGCCGTGTCTCTTATGTCTCCTGCTTCGGCAGGCGGGTTCTTTACCATTAGTGCCACCTGGGAAGGCCCGTAAGTCTTACCAATCAATATCAAAAAGCGGTATAGGCATATAGAAAATTAATCAAAAGATAGATGTGAGAAATATACAAAAGGAGAAATATCAAAAGTTAGAAATATTTTAAAATACATTCAATTTCACCAGAAAACAAAGAAACAATTTAAAAGCAAATTGAATAAGGCCAATGAAAGATAAACTGGAGAAAATATCATATATATATATATATATATATAAATTAGAATGCTTTCAAATCAAAAAGAAAAAATAAAAAACTAAGGATGCTACCAGAGATATACCCAAAAATGTAATTAATTTGCAAAATAGAAATATAATTAGATAAGACATTTATAAACTATTTAGCCTCATTATTTATCAGTCATACACATTCAGTTAATTAGTTATTCATTAATCAAATTTAGAAAGAAATTTTTAATGACGAGATTCCACCACCATAAAGCTGTGGAAAATGGGCACTTCCAAGCATTGTTGATTAATTATTACATATTGCATCATTAGGCTGGCACATTGTGATGTGATAATAGAGTCAAATTTTTATATAACATTTGGCCTCTTCATTCTACTTCCAGAAATTTAACCTTAGGCAATGAACATTGATGTGAGTGAAGAGGTATCTGGAATCAGCATTGTGTGCAATGGGCAGGTAGGTAGAGTGAAGGTTGAGGTGAAGACAGAATGTAAGAGATCTAGGGGTCAAAACTCTCCCCCCTCAAAAAGAGAAAAACATCTAAAATGAATAAGCTAGGTGCATCAGTGTGATGGAGAAGTCTGAAGCCATAAAATTAACGATATAGAAGAATATTCAATGACATGGAGAAAAGTTTACAATATGTTGTAAATCTGGAAAATCATATTAATATGGTGTAACTTTAGTCTTTAAAAGATATACACAGGAAAAAACTAGAAAGGCATAAGCAAATGATAATTGTGATTATGAATACTGGGAGTAATATAAAATATTTTTAATTTTTATATTTTTCTCTGTTATCACATTTTTATAAAATATTGTTCTAGGCAGAATAACACAGCTATTATCATTACAAATGAATTCATATAGCTTTTTTCCTTTTGCCTTATTCATAATCACAGTAAAAGTAATATTAAAATGTTTCAGATTTTTTTTGTATGCCCAGACTTCTACAGTTGGGTAGTCCAAGTTATCATTTCATTATGATAAAACAAATCCATATAGGATTTAGTTGTGTGAAGCAGCTTTTTAAAGTGCTTTGTGGTAGTGATAGGTCCTCATTGAAAGAATAGCTAAATTCTTGAAAAGATGGACTGGTTTTTCAAATACAAAGTTAAGCAGAGATTCTGCAAAGTGTAAAAATCATCCCTGAAGATCAGTTACACATTAATTCTTTCTTTTTAATAGTATATACCATGTAGGATAGAACTTCCCTGGTGGCTTAGAGGTTAAAGTGTCTGCCTGCAATACGGGAGATCTGGGTTCAATCCCTGGGTTGGGAAGATTCCCTGGAGAAGGAAATGGCAACCCACTCCAGTATTCTTGCCTGGAGAATCCCATGGACAGAGGAGCCTGGTAGGCTACAGTCCACAGGGTCGCTAAGAGTCGGACACGACTGAGCATCTTCAGTTTCAGTTTCAGTTTCACCATGTAGGAATGAGTAAAGAGCATCAGACATCCATTGATTGCAGGTACTAAGGAAATATAATAGTAATATCTTTATATTTATTTCATGACTTACCAGGTAATCACTTAAATGTAACCACTGATTTACACATAATCAGAAAATACTTTCAGATAAAAATCTGTTTGGGAACACAGGGGCAAAGCCCCACATATTTCAGCCTCTCCTATTTTATAACTATATCTTAAATATATCTAAAGAATAAACCTTAGAAATTCTCACATGTACATAGAGGTTATAGTTTAAATAGATTAAACCTTTTCTCAGGCAACATGTCTGCTATATCCAGGGATGTTAGTTGTAAATATGTTATTATTACCACGAAAACCTTAATAGAAAAAATAATTTTCCTCCCTGACAACAGAGAAAATAAAAAGAGGTTTTCAGAAACCTTAAAGCATCTGGCAAGTGTGTGTGAGTTGGCAGACGAAAGAGGTGGGAGGAGCGGATGAAGAAGAGAAATGGAATGTATTTCTTCAAAACTACCTGTCAAACCTCAAACAAGAAAAGGAGAAGCAAGCAGAATTTTTTTTCTGTTTTACAAAGTTAGTATTCATAGTAGATAAACAAAATAATGATAGTATCATGATTCCTGATGTTAGCACCCTTCACACAACATAAATCTCTTGTGAGAAAAGGAGTTAATGAATACACAGACACAGGCTCAATGATGCCAACTTGCTAAACGAATGTGTCTTGATGACTATCGAATTTTCAGCATAAAATCAAAGTTGCTGAGCCGTGAGTATGCAGAGAACCCAAATAAGTATTAGTTCATCAGGAGCAAAACTCCTAAACTCAGTGTTTTAAATGAGCTTTTTTTAAAGTTTTAAGTTAAATTCACCATTTAATTTTTAAATGCAAACATTGTCTGAACATATGATATAAATAATAATGAATTTAGAAATCTTTTCTTTTGGAGTGAAGTGATGTTTCTACTAAATCTGCTGCCTTGACTGACTTATAAAGAAATTTTATTTGTTTTAATAGAAAATATTATGTTTTATTGATACTGAATTGGAAAACAAGTTTATGATACTTATTTGCCTTGGTTCACAAGTCCTCATGCTACTCCTAGGCAATAGAAGTAAGGCATCACCTAAGTCTTATAATTATGGTCATTGCCAGGTTAAAAAAAAACTAGATTATGAAATGTTTCTTAAACTTAGTCACTGATACAAGTTGTACATTGATATAACACCTTATTTAAAATATGTGCTGGTTTTGTGGATTTATGTTTATACATTATTGTTCAAAAGTGTTTTTTAAGGCATAGCCTGAAAACAGCTGTCAAGATGTTTAAGACCTTAGACAATCTGAAACAATTTGAGGTGAGAAAGAGGTCAAGACACATAAAGAAATTTTAAAATTCTAAACAAGTTGTAAGATTTCAATTTTTTGTCAATAAATACTAGGATTCTTAAGATTCTATTGAGCATAGCAGACTTTCTCTAATGCCATAGCTCTGTACACTAACCTGCAAGCCAATTTTAATCATACATAAATAGAACCAA
>SJYC01138678.1:32-16684 GCA_006408675.1 Madoqua kirkii
TCAAAAAGAGAAAAACATCTAAAATGAATAAGCTAGGTGCATCAGTGTGATGGAGAAGTCTGAAGCCATAAAATTAACGATATAGAAGAATATTCAATGACATGGAGAAAAGTTTACAATATGTTGTAAATCTGGAAAATCATATTAATATGGTGTAACTTTAGTCTTTAAAAGATATACACAGGAAAAAACTAGAAAGGCATAAGCAAATGATAATTGTGATTATGAATACTGGGAGTAATATAAAATATTTTTAATTTTTATATTTTTCTCTGTTATCACATTTTTATAAAATATTGTTCTAGGCAGAATAACACAGCTATTATCATTACAAATGAATTCATATAGCTTTTTTCCTTTTGCCTTATTCATAATCACAGTAAAAGTAATATTAAAATGTTTCAGATTTTTTTTGTATGCCCAGACTTCTACAGTTGGGTAGTCCAAGTTATCATTTCATTATGATAAAACAAATCCATATAGGATTTAGTTGTGTGAAGCAGCTTTTTAAAGTGCTTTGTGGTAGTGATAGGTCCTCATTGAAAGAATAGCTAAATTCTTGAAAAGATGGACTGGTTTTTCAAATACAAAGTTAAGCAGAGATTCTGCAAAGTGTAAAAATCATCCCTGAAGATCAGTTACACATTAATTCTTTCTTTTTAATAGTATATACCATGTAGGATAGAACTTCCCTGGTGGCTTAGAGGTTAAAGTGTCTGCCTGCAATGCGGGAGATCTGGGTTCAATCCCTGGGTTGGGAAGATTCCCTGGAGAAGGAAATGGCAACCCACTCCAGTATTCTTGCCTGGAGAATCCCATGGACAGAGGAGCCTGGTAGGCTACAGTCCACAGGGTCGCTAAGAGTCGGACACGACTGAGCATCTTCAGTTTCAGTTTCAGTTTCACCATGTAGGAATGAGTAAAGAGCATCAGACATCCATTTGATTGCAGGTACTAAGGAAATATAATAGTAATATCTTTATATTTATTTCATGACTTACCAGGTAATCACTTAAATGTAACCACTGATTTACACATAATCAGAAAATACTTTCAGATAAAAATCTGTTTGGGAACACAGGGGCAAAGCCCCACATATTTCAGCCTCTCCTATTTTATAACTATATCTTAAATATATCTAAAGAATAAACCTTAGAAATTCTCACATGTACATAGAGGTTATAGTTTAAATAGATTAAACCTTTTCTCAGGCAACATGTCTGCTATATCCAGGGATGTTAGTTGTAAATATGTTATTATTACCACGAAAACCTTAATAGAAAAAATAATTTTCCTCCCTGACAACAGAGAAAATAAAAAGAGGTTTTCAGAAACCTTAAAGCATCTGGCAAGTGTGTGTGAGTTGGCAGACGAAAGAGGTGGGAGGAGTGGATGAAGAAGAGAAATGGAATGTATTTCTTCAAAACTACCTGTCAAACCTCAAACAAGAAAAGGAGAAGCAAGCAGAATTTTTTTTCTGTTTTACAAAGTTAGTATTCATAGTAGATAAACAAAATAATGATAGTATCATGATTCCTGATGTTAGCACCCTTCACACAACATAAATCTCTTGTGAGAAAAGGAGTTAATGAATACACAGACACAGGCTCAATGATGCCAACTTGCTAAACGAATGTGTCTTGATGACTATCGAATTTTCAGCATAAAATCAAAGTTGCTGAGCCGTGAGTATGCAGAGAACCCAAATAAGTATTAGTTCATCAGGAGCAAAACTCCTAAACTCAGTGTTTTAAATGAGCTTTTTTTAAAGTTTTAAGTTAAATTCACCATTTAATTTTTAAATGCAAACATTGTCTGAACATATGATATAAATAATAATGAATTTAGAAATCTTTTCTTTTGGAGTGAAGTGATGTTTCTACTAAATCTGCTGCCTTGACTGACTTATAAAGAAATTTTATTTGTTTTAATAGAAAATATTATGTTTTATTGATACTGAATTAGAAAACAAGTTTATGATACTTATTTGCCTTGGTTCACAAGTCCTCATGCTACTCCTAGAGCAATAGAAGTAAGGCATCACCTAAGTCTTATAATTATGGTCATTGCCAGGTTAAAAAAAAACTAGATTATGAAATGTTTCTTAAACTTAGTCACTGATACAAGTTGTACATTGATATAACACCTTATTTAAAATATGTGCTGGTTTTGTGGATTTATGTTTATACATTATTGTTCAAAAGTGTTTTTTAAGGCATAGCCTGAAAACAGCTGTCAAGATGTTTAAGACCTTAGACAATCTGAAACAATTTGAGGTGAGAAAGAGGTCAAGACACATAAAGAAATTTTAAAATTCTAAACAAGTTGTAAGATTTCAATTTTTTGTCAATAAATACTAGGATTCTTAAGATTCTATTGAGCATAGCAGACTTTCTCTAATGCCATAGCTCTGTACACTAACCTGCAAGCCAATTTTAATCATACATAAATAGAACCAAATAGTGTTCTCATTTTTCATTTGACTCCATAGAGTAACTAAATGAAGACCTGACATTTGTTCATGTTTAACATGCATCATTTTGTAGAATCCCTTGTGTGTGTTTGTATGACAGAGAGAAAGAGAATCATTCACTGGGTGATTTTAAAATAAAATATTCACTTACCTGGCAGTAAGGCAGAGAAATGACTAGAACATTTGAGACATAGAGAGATTCAGGTGCTCAAAAATAACTCCTGAAGAACTCTTCCCTAATTTATTCAATCATCAAGCACTTTCTGAGCTTTATGTTCCTTCAGCACTTAAACACCAGTTTCTATTACATTTGTTAATTCTGTAAATATGTGTTAAGTTTTTGTGATATATACAGGAAATAGTACAGTGCAGAGGTTAGAACCCAGGCCTGGACTTCAAATGGACTGATGTGTTACTCAGCCCAGCCCCTTGGAGTCCTGTGACTTTGGTTAAGATGCTTAACCTTCCTAACCTTTGTGTAATTAATCTGCAAAGTGGGATAATAATAAGTGTATCCCTATATTCAGTTCATTTTAAATATTATTTGAAATATTAAATGAAATAATAAATATAAAACTTTTAGCTCATGAGTTAAGAGCTTAGTCAGTACTGGTAAATGTCACTGCTCTCTTATTATTAGTGGTACCCTACTACTACCTTAGTTTCATTGTTGTTGTTTAGTCGCTAAGCTGTGTCCTACTCTTTTGCAACTCCATGGTTCCCAGGCAATAATCTTGGAGTGGATTGCTCTTTCCTTCTTCAGGTGATTTTCCTGACCCAGATATCGAACCTGTGTCTCCTGCATTGACAGGTGGATTCTTTACCACTGAACCACGTGAGAAGCCCTATACTTAATTTGCTAAAGAGAAAACCAAAGATATAGAGAAACTGGAGCAGATCCCACCTGATCTCTTAGGCTTAAAGGAGAACCTACCAAAAAGATAAAATGTTAAATAACCAAATAAGTACCTCATGCTGCTGCTGCTGGGGCTGCTAAGTCACTTCAGTCCTGTCCGACTCTGTGCGACCCCATAGACGGCAGCCCACTAGGCTCCTCTGTCCCTGGGATTCTCCAGGCAAGAACACTGGAGTGGATTGCCATGTCCTTCTCCAGTGCATGAAAGTGAAAAGTGAAAGTGAAGTCGCTCAGTAGTGTCCGAAGAGTAGCGACCCCATGGACTGCAGCCTACCAGGCTCCTCCGTCCATGGGATTTTCCAGGCAAGAGTACTGGAATGGGGTGCCATCGCCTTCTCCAAAGTACCCCACATGAGTCTGTAAGATGTGAGAACATGAGGCTCACTAATGGTAGCACAGTGTAACAGTTAAGATTATAAATTCTGCCAGAGTCAACTGCTTCTGTTCAAATCCCTGTTCCACTACTGGCCAACTGTGTCACCAAAGGCTACTTGTTTAACATCTCTGTGCAGCTGTTTCTTCAAATGTAAGGTAAAATAATAACAGTACATCCTTTATAGGGTCACTAGGAGAATTAAGTGAGGTAAAGCACTTGTAAGAGTGCCTGTCCTAAAGTGTTTACTAAATGTTAGTGACCATTACATACTTCTTTGTATCCATCCCAAGACCTAGCAGAGTGATGTGCAACAAATATTTGTTGATTTGCTAGAAGTAATTGTATGAATACCAGACTACAGCCCTTTAGCTTTTAATAGAGTGTCATTAATCTGTAATTGAAGGGAAAGCATCACAGTTTATTTCTGTGGGCGACAGAAATAAAATGGATGCTCCTGTGGCTATCCAATTTCTTCCCCTTTCTCGGTAAGAAAGAGGAGGTAAACTGCAAGTTTAAGGAGAAAAAGAAGAGCATACTGATTGCAGCTATAAAGCAGTGCATAAGGTGACATGATAAATGATATCCATTGATACCCATTGATGTTGGTATCCCTGCCCCTGGACTTCTTGATTTGACTAAGTCTGGTGGTAGTCCCCAAGAGTTCTGGAACTCCAAGTTTACTTACTCGGTATTCTTCAAACTCTGTTCATTGTCCTGTGGCATGTTCATTACTATTTCATGGGGAAAGTAAAAGGATGTCTTTTCCATGGTCAAATAGCTTAGTGAAATATTGACAAACACAGTTAAGTAGGTTTCTCAGAGGCTTTTTTACGTATGAATCTCTAGGAGAGGATGAGATGCAAATATTGCACTTCCCCCAATGTACTCAGCTGTGGAATTCTTTTCTTCTAGAAAACATACCTATTGCAAGAAGTGGGTTCGGGAAATTCTGCTTTAATTGGAAGGAAAAATTTTGTTGGCTATATAACAAGCAATATGGAGAATATTTACATATTTTGGCAGAAAAGGAGAATTAATGTTTTGAATACCCATGAAATGCCAAAAACTTAAACAGTTATACAATCTTTGTAGATAGTACACTATGTTTTAGCACCAAGATTTTATAGATGAAGAATTTGAAGCTCAAAGATTAAAACAAGGTCATAAAGCTAGTAAGGGAAAGAGATGCCTGTTTCCATTACTTGAAATATATCTTAAACATCTGGAATTGCACTCTGGGAGAAAGGAAGACTGGCAGAGAAAGGTTACTCCAGGACAACTGCAAATTGGGAGAAAGGCAGACTGATAGAGAGAAAGGTTACTCCAGGACAACTTCCTTTTTTTTTTCTTTTCATCATTTTACCCCCACAATATGTTAACTGAAATCCACTGAGAGTAAGATGGTGAAAGTAATAAGTCCTAATACAAGTACAGAGGAAATACAAATTGCTTGAAGACAAAGCATAAGAAATAGCACAGGAAATGCTGACTATGTTCTTTTCATATTTTAGGACTGCAATTTCTTTACCTTCCACTGAATAATTTTCATAGCAGGTACTTGAGTATTTCAGTGGTCCTGGTTTCCTTTAAATAGAGAACCAGTAAAACCAAGACAGACACATTTTAAAAACTGTGTGGGTTAAAAGAGGGACTGGGTTCTGGAATTTGCCTCACACACACACACACACACACACACACTCCTATGTAACATATAAATGTGTATATATATATATTCAATCCATGACAATTAGTACTACTGTTCTCTGAGGATGAGTATCTTCCAACTGTGTGGCCAATGTAACCTAACAAATTATTTTCATAATTTGTATTTGTATATAGCTTGATTACTTAATCAGAGGGCTTGACACTGATGAATGATTTCCTGAGAATCTACCACACCCTCTCTCTGGAATAAGGACACTAAAAGGAACTTTGGTGACCCTGTACTGCACATTCCATCCTTCAGGAACCTGTAAGCTCAAAGGTGTAGGGCCAAGAGCAACAAAACTGCCAAGTTCTGGCTAACAGACCACTCTTGCAATACCCTGGAACACTAGGGTCAGACAAGATTATTTCTCATACGTGGCACTAATATAATTTGTGACTTAAGGTCATCTCCCGGAGTCAGTGACTATTACCTAATTGCTTAAAGTATATTTCCAGACAGGTGATCTGGAAACCTTTTACTTATTGCTATCTCTGAACTTTTCAAATCTTTTGACTCCTTAATGCAGCACAACTTGTAGGTTTGAGAGAATTTCCCTATACAGAACATTGTCTTATTTGATCTTCCAAATAACCTCATAAGTAGATGGTGAAAGTGAAAGTTGCTCAGTCCTGTCTGACTCTTTGTGACCCCATGGACGGTAGTCCATGGAATTCTCCAGGCCAGAATACCCGATTGGGTATCCTTTCCCTTTTCCAGGGAATCTTCCAACCCAGGGATTGAACCCAGGTCTCCTGCATTATAGGTGGATTCTTTACCAGCTAAGCCACAAGGGAAGCCCCATAAGGTAAGGCAGGTACTTTCATTATTACTTTAAAGATATATACACCGCGGCTTATGCAGCCATAATGAAGGACTCCCAAGGTCGAATTCAGCACTCTTAAGTGTGACAGCCTTGAGATTTGGGCATGCATGAACTGGGATGCAAAGTTGAATTATCACTGAGAACTGCAACTCAGAAAATTTTCTGGTTTATTTGCCTACATTTCATAGATATTCTTCTCAGACAATCAAATTTCTACCATGGCCACAATACGTTCTGACCAAAAAGTCATGTTTGTGTATCTACAGAGTGGAGTTTCGTTTTTTTTCTTCTACTTTTGTGAAAGTGAAAGTATTAGTTGCTCAGTTGTGTCCAATTCTCATGGACTATACAACCCACCAGGCTCTTCTGTCCATGGAACTCTCCAGGTAAGAATATTATAGTGGGTTACCATTTTCTTCTCCAGGGGATCTTCCCGACCTGGGGATTGAACGGGGGTCTCCGCATTAGTGGCAGACTCTTTACTATCTGAGCCACCAGGGAGGCCTCTTGTGTGAGATAGCCTGAAAACAGCTCCCCCTTGCTGTTCTTCTGAGTGTACCTTCACCAAAGTTGAAAGAGCGCGCAGTTAGTATTTCTGTGCGTCCCCCGCCCGGCTGCTGGGTTCCTGCCGTCCAGAGTAACCAGTCGATAGGTAGGCGGTCTTTTCCCCCTTGTTCACAGCATCTCTCTCCTGCCCAGAGATTGCCTCTTTCTCATCTACCAGCGCAAGAAGCCTGGCGGCTTTCCGTTCCAGTCTGGACAGCGCTTCGTTCACCCGAAGATATGTCCGTATGGTTCGGCAGTAAAGCAGATCAAGTCCCCACGGACTCCTGTGGCCCAGTTCCCGCCCATCCAGCTGTGGGAATCAGGCTTTTCCCGGAGAAAACCCCAGGAATCTAGTTTAGAGAAAACTCCTAAGTCCCACCCACCCCCAAACCCGCTCCCAGCCCCAGGGGAAAGTGGAAAACCAGGAGAAATTTCTTTCCGCCGCTGTGATACGCGCACGCAGGCAGCCACGGGGACTGCCTCGGACCCGCGACTGCGTCCTTCCGGTCAGCGAAAGCAGGCAGGAGACAGACAACAGGCATCAGAAGTTACTGTTGCACTGCAGAGGAGGGTGGAGAGGAGCTGGGCAGTAAGAGACGAAATTCCCGTAGTTGAGTTGTCCTGAGAATGAAGTTAGGCAGACTGGCTCTCCAGGGATGGGCGGACTCTCGGCGCAGGGAGAAATTCCGGCTGGCGCAGGTGGGCGTCACGCGCCAAATTCAGGTTCAAGAGCACACTAGCCGGCAGGGGACTCTGGATTTCTAGGTACCGTGTCTATTGAAGTTCCATGCAGGGAACTTGACGAAGGCTTGAGGAAATGATGGAAAGCCCTGAAAAGGTATGACACGTCCAGTTCTCCGAGTTTTATTTTGTTTTTAATTAATAGAAGAGCGGAGAAGCATCACCATCAACCTGACCGATACGCCGAGGAATCCGCGCGTTGCAGCCCCACCCCTGGCAGCAGTGATGCAAAAAGGAAAAATCACCGAAGTAGGAAGTTGGGAGAAAGGAAAATCCTGGGGGGAGAGGGGAGGGAGGTGGCGAGAGTAGGCACCGAGCAGCCTCCGACCACTGGGGCGAGAGGGAGCGCGATCTGGAGAAACAAACTCCGTATTAATAATCGGAGTTTGGAGTTCAGGGCTTTCGGAGACTCGGAGCGCACCTTCCAGGCTTCGCCGGAGTTGAGAAAGGGCGGAGCAGGGAAAGAGACGGGCGACTCGACAGAGAGCGGCTGAGTTGGCTGGTGAGACTCTGCGCCCGGAGACGCTTGCAAGAGAGCGAGCAGAGCCCGGCTGGAGGCGAGCGCTGGCAGGAGGGAGCGCACCGCGCGAGGAGGCGGGAAGGGAACGGGCCTCCGCCGAGGCCGAGGGGCCGCTGCATGGACAGCATGCGATTCTCCGGGAGCCCCAGCGCGGGGCCAGCGAGCAACTCCAGCCGGTGGTGGCCTCTGGCTGCGGAAGGTGCCAACATCAGCAGGGACTCGGAGGCGCTCGGGGAAGACGGCGGCCCGCAGGCGGACACGCGCAACGAGGAGCTGGCCAAGCTGGAGATTGCCGTGCTGGCCGTGATTTTCGTGGTGGCCGTGCTGGGTAACAGCAGTGTGCTGCTGGCGCTGCACCGCACGCCTCGCAAGACGTCCCGCATGCACCTCTTCATCCGCCACCTCAGCCTGGCCGACCTGGCCGTCGCCTTCTTCCAAGTGCTGCCCCAGCTGGGCTGGGACATCACCTACCGTTTCCGCGGACCCGACGGGCTGTGCCGCGTGGTGAAGCACATGCAGGTGTTCGCCATGTTCGCCTCGGCCTACATGCTGGTGGTCATGACCGCCGATCGCTACATCGCCGTGTGTCACCCGCTGAAGACGCTGCAGCAGCCCGCGCGCCGCTCGCGCCTCATGATCGCCGCCGCCTGGGTGCTGAGTTTCGTGCTGAGCATCCCGCAGTACTTCGTCTTCTCCGTGGTCGAGGTGAGCAACGTCACCAAGACCTACGACTGCTGGGCCAACTTCATCCAGCCCTGGGGTCTCCCGGCCTACGTGACCTGGATGACCGGCAGCGTGTTCGTGGCGCCCGTGGTCATCCTGGGCACCTGCTACGGTTTCATCTGCTACCACATCTGGCGCAACGTCCGCGGAAAGACAGCGGGGCGCCAGGGCACGGGCGCCCCCGACGAGGGCGCGGGCGAAGGCGCCTTGCACCGAGGAGTCCTGCACGCACGGTGTGTCAGCAGCGTAAAGACCATTTCCCGCGCTAAGATCCGCACCGTGAAAATGACCTTCGTGATCGTGACGGCCTACATCGTTTGCTGGGCGCCCTTCTTCATCATCCAGATGTGGTCTGCTTGGGATAAGAATTTCTCCTGGGTCGGTAGGTGTCGGGACCGCGGAGGAAGGTGAAGGAATGGGGGCTCTGTATTGGGGATAGAGGGAGTTGGCGAGGGAGAGCGAAGTGGGGAGAGAGAGTCTTTTGATAACATCCTCTAGGGCCATAGTTCTTAACTTAGTGAATGAGAATCGCACCTTGACTGGAATGGTTAAAAGATACTGTAACCAGCTCCTAAAACCACAAATCCAGAAACTATGCCCTCCCGTCAGCCACGCAGTTACAAAACAGAAAATTTTACTCTCTGTCAAAGCACTAACAACAGTGTTAATACCCTGCTTTCAAGTCTGCTGGATTCAGGGAAATATTTATACTGTCACGACTGCTTTTTGCTAGCTTGTGAGAAGTAACACACTGCAAAATTTTTGTAGAAATGCCCTAAAGTAAGGGTAAAACAGACATATTTTTATGAAGAAAGATTTTAAAATTTTTTTAAAGTTTTATTTATTCCTCATCCAGCCAACAAATATTATTGTGCATATTTTATGCTTGGTCTTGGGGGTATGAAGATTAAACTCCTTGAAGGAAGATTCTTAAGTCATTTCAATTTGGCACTTAGCTAGTATTCCATTTCTTAACATAATGTTTTAATGTTTTTCACTGTGCATAGGTATGTTGATGATTTCCATTCTTTTTGAATAGAATCTTGGTCACAATTTATTTTGGCATAACAAGAGTGAGAAGACCCAAATTTATATTTAATAAGGAAATGTCAAGGCTTGCCAATTATTCTTATCTTTAGAAAAGATATATTCTCAGTGCCTAGTTCTACTGTGAAAGTTTATATTTATGTGGTTTGACAATGCAATTACACACACACAAAAAAAAAATGGTTCAAAAGACTGTTGGAATTTCTTAATTCATCCATTCTCCATAATATAATTTAGTTGTTCAAACCAGAATCAAAGAGAGTTTTCTTTTAAAATTAAAACAAGTTTCTAATTAGCCAAAGAAAACAACTAAACACTGCATCTTTCAGGGACCTAGTTCAACTATCCCCTTCTGTAAAGAGTTCTTACTACAAGAATGTGTTTAATATTAAAAAAAAAATTAAGTGACTAAACATGGTCCATAGTGTCATACTTTTGCCTACGTTATCAGGATGCATACAGTTTGGTATATGTGGCTATAGACTCGTGAGATTTCACTGAAATGGCAGCCATTCTGTAAGTGTTGCCTCTATTAGCATATGCTAGTGCTAACACAAATGATTCAGTTTTATTAATAAATGCTTCAGTATTCTTAGCCTCTTGAAAGTCTCCCTCATTCTACTTAAATATTTTAATAGTGGTTTAAAATATCTGAATTAATTTCAAGGCATCTTGCTCAGGAAAATATTTTACAACAAAGCAATTTCCATTCACCAACTATTTCCCTGATTGATAAACAAAATACTTCATTTTCTATATTGATCCAAAATATTTTCCCACTTTTGTGAACCAATAAAAGAATGAGTTTATCCAGTGCTTTTACTTGCATTTGATTAGTTAAATGCTCTCTCCTTATATTTTCCATACAGATTCAGAAAACCCAGCCACCGCCATCCCTGCATTACTGGCTTCCTTGAATAGTTGCTGCAACCCCTGGATATACATGTTTTTTAGTGGCCATCTCTTGCAAGACTGTGCCCAAAGCTTCCCATGCTGCCAAAACGTGAAACGAACATTCACCAGAGAAGATTCTGACAGTATGAGCCGAAGACAGACTTCCTTCACTAATAACCGAAGCCCCACCAACAGTATGGGAACATGGAAAGACTCGCCTAAATCTTCCAAGTCCATCAAATTCATTCCTGTTTCAACCTGAGCCCCCTGTGTTCACACAGTCTGACTCTTGTAATGGACTTTTCAGCCCATTGACTGAATCCAGCTAGAATTATTAGACAAGTGAACTTATATAAGATATGATTAATCAATCTGTTGAATACAAGACTGTGTTTCTCCTTGCATTTTTCACATTGCTACAAGCAAAAGCAATGAATTGTTTTATACAGAATGTTAATAAAAACATGCAACACTAAAATCTGCAGACCTAATTCCCAGAAATAACAGAAGCCATATTTCTAAAGGGATAATCATAACCATGCTTTATATTTTTGTGTAGGTTTCCTTTCTTTTTATTTCTGACATAACTAAGGCTTGATTGGTCGAGAAGTCATATAATGTTGGGGCATTATTTCTGAACAAAGTAAGTTCGTCATCAGCCTTAAAAAAAAAATGGTTCAAAAGACTGTTGGAATTTCTTAATTCATCCATTCTCCATAATATAATTTAGTTGTTCAAACCAGAATCAAAGAGAGTTTTCTTTTAAAATTAAAACAAGTTTCTAATTAGCCAAAGAAAACAACTAAACACTGCATCTTTCAGGGACCTAGTTCAACTATCCCCTTCTGTAAAGAGTTCTTACTACAAGAATGTGTTTAATATTAAAAAAAAAATTAAGTGACTAAACATGGTCCATAGTGTCATACTTTTGCCTAAGTTATCAGGATGCATACAGTTTGGTATATGTGGCTATAGACTCCTGAGATTTCACTGAAATGGCAGCCATTCTGTAAGTGTTGTCTCTATTAGCATATGCTAGTGCTAACACAAATGATTCAGTTTTATTAATAAATGCTTCAGTATTCTTAGCCTCTTGAAAGTCTCCCTCATTCTACTTAAATATTTTAATAGTGGTTTAAAATATCTGAATTAATTTCAAGGCATCTTGCTCAGGAAAATATTTTACAACAAAGCAATTTCCATTCACCAACTATTTCCCTGATTGATAAACAAAATACTTCATTTTCTATATTGATCCAAAACATTTTCCCACTTTTGTGAACCAATAAAAGAATGAGTTTATCCAGTGCTTTTACTTGATTTGATTAGTTAAATGCTCTCTCCTTATATTTTCCATACAGATTCAGAAAACCCAGCCACCGCCATCCCTGCATTACTGGCTTCCTTGAATAGTTGCTGCAACCCCTGGATATACATGTTTTTTAGTGGCCATCTCTTGCAAGACTGTGCCCAAAGCTTCCCATGCTGCCAAAACGTGAAACGAACATTCACCAGAGAAGATTCTGACAGTATGAGCCGAAGACAGACTTCCTTCACTAATAACCGAAGCCCCACCAACAGTATGGGAACATGGAAAGACTCGCCTAAATCTTCCAAGTCCATCAAATTCATTCCTGTTTCAACCTGAGCCCCCTGTGTTCACACAGTCTGACTCTTGTAATGGACTTTTCAGCCCATTGACTGAATCCAGCTAGAATTATTAGACAAGTGAACTTATATAAGATATGATTAATCAATCTGTTGAATACAAGACTGTGTTTCTCCTTGCATTTTTCACATTGCTACAAGCAAAAGCAATGAATTGTTTTATACAGAATGTTAATAAAAACATGCAACACTAAAATCTGCAGACCTAATTCCCAGAAATAACAGAAGCCATATTTCTAAAGGGATAATCATAACCATGCTTTATATTTTTGTGTAGGTTTCCTTTCTTTTTATTTCTGACATAACTAAGGCTTGATTGGTCGAGAAGTCATATAATGTTGGGGCATTATTTCTGAACAAAGTAAGTTCGTCATCAGCCTTAGGGTTTGAAAGGAATTGGAAAAGACTTTACAGAAATTTTTTGTGTGTCCAGTAAAATCAATTTGTGTATCAGAAAAATGCAGCCTCACACTGTAGCATGGAGATGGGATGGTGCCTTGGAGAGATGTGAGAGCTTGAGGCTTATTGCTCATGGGATGCCTGTTGCAGAGTGAAAAGGGGAAAGTTCTGTTAGAAGCTATAAATCACTCAGTTTCAGAAATGTCACTTTAAAACTGGCAACTTCCTCCTTTGGTTCCTCACATTTTATTGGATGTGAAAGGCATGATTACCAGATATTGAAGGTTAGAGAAAATGTTGTCAGCTGGCCGATATCTTTTTGCTCTCAATGCAAAGTTGCTCTAAAGTCAGATTTGTATGACAGATACCTGATTTTCTTAGAAGGGCAGAAAAGACAGATTGCCCAAGGGACTATGGAGCCTGATCTCTAGAACATAAGAAGCATGTTTAGATCAGTGTTCTAAGGTACCCTGTGCTATCCTGGATATTAACACCACCATTACATCCTGTTTGGGAAATCCAGATTCATAGCTGTGAGTCTTCTAAAAGTGACTCAGGATACTGAATGTCCTCCATGATTAATTAAAAATAACTTGGACCTTCCTTCTGATCTCCCACCCATCTAATAGTTTCATAGTAGAGAAGAGACAGGGTTGGGCAGGATGTGGGCAAGGAAATAGAAAGAAAACTGCTCTGCATCTAGTCTGCCTTCCTTATTATTAACTGTGTGACTTGAGGCAAACAACTTCAAATGACATAAAGCCTCCATTTCCCTGGATGTACAATGGTGCTGATAACACTTACTTCGCAGGGTTGTTGTATGGACTAAATGAAATCAAGTGTATGCTACCTCTTGCTTTTATCATAGTATTCTGAGCAGGAGGGGGTGGGGGGTCTTCAAAACTGCACAGCTTTTTCCTGTTTACTTTTCACTAACCAGAATGTATTGGTTTCATATCTGGCATACAAAGTCCTAAAATTTAAATATAGCTCTGCTGATTCATTGGAGAGTGTCAGCAGCAACCACTACATTTTAACTTCTGTCTAACCAAAGCTTTCCAATTTAAAGAGAGCATTTGCTTTCCTCTGGATGCAGGTCTTTCATTTCTAGACAAAGATACATTACGATACTACTCGGCTGTTGTTACTGCATGCTCTACTACTCGGCTGTTGTTACTGCATTCTCCATTAATGGAACTCAGTGGGGTTTTTTGAGCTATTTTGTGTGGCTCCTTTTCCTTTTTAGAGACCCTGCAATGATTTGAGGATACATCATAAGTACTTTGCATCCCTTAGAGGAAGCAATAGTCATTTTGATATTTTTTTTTTTTTTTTAACTTTGCAGGTAAGAAACTGAGCATTGAATGGTACTGTCAGGGCTTGGAACCATTAACCTCACTCCTCTTCATTCTCTTACCTTTGCAAATTCCCTGGTATTTTACTCCCTGAATTAATATGCATTAAAAAATAGTTTGCAAATGTTTTATAGAGATTAGCACCTAGGTTTTAGAATTCTGTTTTTTAAAAAATAACAAATATGTCTCCTAAAGAGCAATGACCAGTATAAATCATCAAATAAATTCTTCATTCTTCATTATTCTTTGAGTCACAGTAGCATCTCAGTGCCCCTGCCCTCTGTAACACTGTCAGCCCTTTTGACAACTTTTCTTTTGCAACTCAGAACTAAAGCCTTTTGGGTTGGCACAAACAGCCCACATTTTTCCTAAACCCAATTCCAAAATAATAACCTCATAGTTCTTATATAGAGTATTTCAAAATGTTGACATGTATCTCCAAGTGAAAAAATTGTGTTTGAATGTCACTTATAGGAACATCTCTCAACTAAGGTACAAATTAACCCCCAGCTGTGTTCTCTCCTTTCAAACGCATCAAGAGATGAGATGGTAGAAAAAGGGCTGAGGAGACACCAGAGGATCTGGGTGCCAGCTCTCCACTAGGCAAGGTCATGGTCTTATTCTCTGTGGTTTAGGCTGAGAAGTTTAACTTACCAGGCTGCCAAACTTTCTTAATGATATACAGCCAGAAATGGTATTTATATCTCCCAAAACAGTATCCCGAATTGGAAGAGTCCTGACTGTCTATTTCAGAGGAAAGAAAACGATAGGTAGTAAGGAAGAAGCGTATGTTGGGAAGGGAAGATTTCCCTTTCTTGACTAAAGAGGACCTGAATGTAACAAATTAAGGGCTGCAGTCAAGGATAAATGTGTTCCATCAGTTTATTTTATTGGGCAGTTATCTGAGGGAACATCCTTCAAGTATACAATATTTTCACTTTTCATAACAAAAGTGAAAGTGTTAGTTGTTCAGTCCTGTCCAACTCTTGTCATCCCATAGACTGCAGCCTGTCAAGCCCCTCTATCCATGGAATTCTCCAAACACGAATATTGGACTGGAGTGGGTAGCCATTCCCTTTTCCAGGGGATCTTCCCTACCCAGGGATCGAACCCAGATCTCTTGCAGGCAGATTCTTTACCATCTGAGCTACCAGGAAGCCCCATGTGTGTATGGGAAATGCAAGTGATAAACATCTACCAGTAAGGAGAAACTAGCAGCATTTCTTTCAGACATTTGATAAATATTGACAATAAGAAAGTCATCTTTAAGTACCTATTAAGTGCTTAATGGGTTAATTTTTGGACATGTGTCTTTAAAGTGTAAAAATAACTGTGAAGAAAATTAGTGAAATTCTTTAATTAAATACTTGTCCTACATACAGAACTTTCATCATCTGCAAATAAGTCTCACACCATAATTGAGGGAAGGGTGGGTTTTGTTTTCTTTTGTTTTTACAAGAAGAAGGTATTTTTATGTTATTTTTTGACAACACCGCGTGGCCTGCAGGATCTTAGTTCTTTGACCAGGAATGGAACCCATGATGCTTGCAGTGGAAGCACAGAGTCTTAACCACTGTACCACCAGGGGGTTCCTGGGTGTGGTTTTAAAGAGGAAAAAAAAAAAAAAAAAACAACTCTTAATAACATGCAGTACCATTCCAAACTTATTTTAGTTCCTAGAATGGACACCCATTTGACAGTTGAGAAACACAACTTTCATTCTGTTACTCACAATAAAGTAACCAATTAGGTTAAATTTTATGTTTTTCAGACTCTAAAACCTGTATTTTTGTAGTATAATTGGATACTCAGAGCTTTAAATAACAGCTTCAGAATTTGACTCCACCATAATTAGAAGCCACCTAGAGAGAAACTGAGCCTCATCCTTAATCCCAAATATCAGAGATTTGATTCCTTTAAAGTCATGTCAATTGGGCCCTTATGGATTTTCATACTGGAGGCTGATTTAAGCTCAGGGTAGGGGCCACCTGGTGTTAATCCTGGCAATGCAGAAGCAATGGCTGTATCCCTGCCCTCTCTCTCCCAGTGGTCCTTTCAGTGCCACTCATTAGCAACACTTGACATCATGAACAGCACATGGAGAGCAAATAACAGAGAATGTTTCTTGATTACAATTTGACCTCTGACAATTTGAGCAAAAATGTAAGAACTCTTCATAAAAAGAGTTATTTCCTTGAAGTCCCCAAGAGGGCTTTAAATGACTTGAATAACATAAATCATGAGATCCTATTGTACACATAGGCATTTTCAGAATATTGTCCTAACTCAATTTTTGGTACATTAAATTGTAAGTGAAAATGTATATGTGGTCTACAGTATGTCACTATCAAAAATGTATATTATAGGTAAAAATTAAATGCCATTTTCTTTTTTATTATAAATAATATATATCTCTCATCATAAAATAAAGTATTATAAAGTATGTTAAATTTTCTTGTATTC
>SJYC01138679.1:0-19173 GCA_006408675.1 Madoqua kirkii
TATAAAATAGACAAGCAACAGGACATATTGTACAGCACTGGGAATCATAGCCATTATCTTATAATAACTCTTGATGGAATATGATCTTTAAAAATATTGAATTATTATACTGTACATCTGAAACTAACATAACATTGTAAATCAACTATATTTCAGTTTTCAAAATGTCTGATCAAAAAAAGGGGAAAAATTAAACTTGTCTGAAATAATTGTCTTAAAATCTCATTTAATAATGAAATATATTTCAAGCTAATTATGCTGATTTTGAAAAAAGACATAGACCTGTTCTACAGCTGGTAGCTACTGATAGGTTTATATTTGAGCACGAATATGTTCGTATTTATACTCTTTGATTATAGCAAGAATAAGTGAAACTTCGTAACTGCCTTTTCAATAAATTATAATTACAAAGCAAATTGTTTTTGTTATAGTATATACTGAGACAACAAAATTACTGGTTTAGCCGAAGTCATGTGTGCAATCCTCTAAAAATATCACCTACTTACATGTTTCTAGAACTTGGTGAGACTGACTTCTGCGTCCATTTAACAGTCTTTAAAATTGTATTTCTTTTAAAAATTTTGATTTTTCTACTCTGTGGGCTAGTAGACTCAAGATCATATTAACTTATGTTGTAACATTGTTTTTCTTTTGCAAAGTAAGCCCTAATAGCATAAACTAAAAGGCTTATTTTGAGTTTGGCTTAAATTCTAGAAGCAATGAATGCCCAGAATGGAAGAAAGGGAATTTGAAGTCTCTATTTTAAAATATTATTATTTTAAAACTCACTGTTATTTTAAAACACTTATAACTGTTTAAGAATAAATAGGATTTCTACCAAAGAATATTTTCACAGGATCCTACGAAACAGGTAGAGCTGAAACAATAGTTTCATTGTATACCAAAAGAAATTCATAAAGAAATGCACTAGTATAGAACTTATTCATTCATTCATTCTTTCTGTATGTATCCCTTCTTACTCTCTAGAGTTAAATGTTTCTTCCCTTCTCCTTTCTAAATGCTCTCTAAATACCTTCACTGTGACATGTATCAAAATGATTTGCAATGTTGGTCTATTTGGTCTGTCTTTTTAATGACAATCACATCCTGCTTATCTTTTAAATAAAAGATATATCTTCTTTGTATCTTCATAGAGACTCTCCATAGTAGCTATGTAACTAAAGTAATTAATATAGATATTCTAAATATAAAATATATATATGGTAATCATATGTGACATATGTTAAATACAGTGTTTAACAAAAGTTTGAAGCTTTAATTATAAAAGCACTGTATGGTAAAAATAAATTAATTAATTAAAAATACTATATCAGGGACTCAAACAGAGAAGGCAATGGCAACCAACTCCAGTCCTCTTGCCTGGAAAGTCCCATGGACAGAGGAGCATGGTAGGCTGCAGTCCATGGAGTCGCTAAGAGTCAGACATGACTGAGCGACTTCACTTTCACTTTTCACTTTCATGCACTGGAGAAGGAAATGGCAACCTAAAACTGCTCCAGTGTTCTTGCCTGGAGAATCCCAGGGATGGGGGAGTCTGGTGGGCTGCCGTCTATGGGGTCGCACAGAGTCAGACACGACTGAAGTGACTTACAACCAGCAGCAGCAGCAGCAGCAGCAGGGAATCAAAACCCTCAGTTTTTTGACTATCAGTAGCTGAATGACCTTGTGGAAATCACTTTAATAAATCAGGAAAGCCTAATTAATACCATCTTGATTGGGAATAAAATGAATTTACAGATTCAAATTCAAATTTAATCTTATGAGAAAGGCTTTGTAACCACCACAGTACTGGACATTTGTCCCTAGGCACAAGCCTGTGGGAATTCAGTGGAACTTTAGTAGAATGTGTATTTATCCTTCTCACACCCCAGCTTTCATGGTTCACCAAGTCATCCATGTTGTGACCACAACAATATCTAACTAAGTGTGTTACCTAAGTATCTGCAGCCTAGATGGATGCCTTTAACCTTGAGCTTTTGTGCTCTCTCTTTCCTTCAATATCCAAATGCAATTGTTTCAGTCTCGTCTCATGGCTTTGTAAAGTCTGTGCCTTTTCCTAGATCTAAGAGGAGTCCTGCATATTATGAATTCCTTGTTCTTTTGAACTCTCAATCTACAGCTCACTGGCATACTCTTAGGACTATTTTTTCTTCACTCACCCCTTGACACCTTCCAACAACTATCTGAGCACGTGGTGCCCAGTGGGATTGGGGCTCCCCCGAAGGATGGAGTGTCATGTAGGGGTTCAGATTATGCCTCAGCTGACACAACTGTTTTAAAGGTTCATGGCCATCCCTTCTCAGTAGGATTAGTTGCTAATCATTCTTGCCTTTAAGACCTTGCTGGTTGTCATCTTGCTCAAGTTTCCTCTTTCTACCAAGACCCCAAATTCTTTTCTTGTTTTTACATATGCCATAAATTAACCTTTCTTCCACTTTCTTTGTAGAATTATCTAGCTATTTAGCTTTTATTTGTCTAAAGCACTGTCATTTAGACTCTGTTTTTCAAAACAGTGCATTGTCTGTGAGACAGTTCCTCAAGGACAAGAGCCATTTTCATCTCCAAAGGAACATTGTCTTTTCCCAAGACTGAAGAGCTCAAACTGCATGAAGCTTTTCAAATAACATCCTTTTGAAATGCAAATAAAAACTACAATGAGGTATCTCCTCACACTGGTCAGAATGCCCAACATCAAAATTCTATAAACAATAAATTCTGGTGAGGGTTTGGAGAAAAGGGAACCCTCCTATACTGTTGGTTGGAATGTAAATTGATACAACCATTATGGAGAATAGTATGGAGGTTCCTTAAAACATTGAATACAAAACTACCCCACTCCTGGGACATATATCTAGAGAAAACCATAATTCAAAAAGATACACGTACCCCAATGTTCACGCAGCATTATTTGCAATAGTCAAGACAACCTAGATGTTTATTGACAGATGAATGGATAAAGAAGATGTGGTACATATACACAATGGAATATTACTCAGACATGGAAAGAACAAAGTGTCCTTTGCAACAATGTGAATGGACCTAGAGACTGTCATACTGAGTGTAAGTCAGACAGAGAAGGACAAATATCATATGCTATCACTTTATGTGGAAACTTTAGAAAAGGTACAAATGAACTTATTTATAGAATATAAATAGAGTCATAGATGTGGAAAACAAATCTATGGTTACCAAGGGGGATGGCAAGAGGAATAAATTTGGAGATTGGTATTGACCTATATATACTACTATATAAAATATATAACAAATAAGGACTTTTTATATAGCACAGGGAACTCTACTCAGTACTCAGTAATGATCTATATGGGAAAATAATCTATAAAAAAGAGTGGATATATGTATAACTAATTCACTTTGCTATACACCTGAAACTAACATAACACTGTAAATCAACTATAGTCCAGTAAAAATTCTAAAAGGTAACCTCTTTTCCTTCATTTCTATCATGCTAGTCATGAAACATATATATGGTACCTAAATAATTCAGATTTTGCCTTTTTTATGCATTTCAGTAACTTTCACACAATAGATATTTTTTTTTCCATGTTGGATTTCTCTGTTCCCATGGGTGTGCAGTTATAAGATCATTTCAAAATAGTCTAACAGATATTCATCCCATAATACCCTTAGATGGAGGCCATTGGGGAGGGGATAACTGGTTTTCTCTTCCTTCTTGATTACTGTATATATTCTTTTTGTTTATGTGCGAATTCTACAACATCCCTTGCCATATCAGTCACACATAAGCAATTATACAGGCTAATTTGAGATATAACTGTAGATACAGATATATAATAGATGTTATTTTTTCAGAGCAGGTTTTGGTGGAAGGTACAGTGATTTCCCATATGCCCTCTACCCCTAAAGATGCATAGCCTCTACTATTATCAACATTACTCACATGAGTGATACATTAGCTACAATCAATGAACTTAAGTTGACACATCACACCACCCAGCATTCATAGTTTACACTATGGCTGTACATTCGACAGCTTTGGACAAATGTTTAAAGACATGTAGCCACCATTATTGATGCTTTTGAACTGTGGTGTTGGAGAAGACTCTTGAGAGTCCCTTGGACTGCAAGGAGATACAACCAGTCCATTCTGAAGGAGATCAGCCCTGGGATTTCTCTGGAGGGAATGAGGCTAAAGCTGAAACTCCAGTACTTTGGCCACCTCATGTGAAGAGCTGACTCACTGGAAAAGAGTCTGATGCTGGGAGAGATTGGGGGCAGTAGGAGAAGGGGACGACAGAGGATGAGATGGCTGGATGGCATCACGGACTCGATGGACGTGAGTCTGAGTGAACTCCGGGATTTGTTGATGGACAGGGAAGCCTGGCATGCTGCAATTCATGGGGTCGCAAAGAGTCAGACATGACTGAGCAACTGAACTGAACTGAACTGAACCACCATTATGGTCTTCCCTGGTGGCTCAGCGGTAAAGAATCTGCTTGCAGTGTGGAGACTTGTGTTTGATTCCTGGGTCAGAAAGATTTCCTGGGGAAAGCAATGGTACCCCACTCTAGTATTCTTGCTTGCAAAATCCCATGGACAGGGAAGCCCAATGAGCTACAGTCCATGGAGTCACAAGGAGTCAGATACAACTGAGTGACTCAGCATGCATGCAACCACCATTGTGGTATTAAGCAAAGTATTTTCCTCGGTGCTCCAATATTCATCCTCCAGCTGTGTCTCCCCCACCTCCAGAAACCACTGATAGTTTTACATTCTATGTATACACACATACACACATGGAAGAGTGGACTGGTTCAGAATTGGGAAAGAAGTACATCAAAGCTGTATATTGCCACCCTGCTTATTTAACTTATATGCAGAGTACATCATGAAAAATGCTGGGCTGGATGAAGCACAAGGTGGAATCAAGATTGCTGGGAGAAATATCAACATCCTCAGATACGCAGATGACATCAGCCTTATGGCAGAAAGCAAAGAGGAACTAAAGAGCCTCTTGATGAAAATGAAAGAGGAGAGTGAAAAGCTGGCTTAAAACTCAACATTCAGAAAACTAAGAGCATGGCAGCTGGTCCTATCTCTTCATGGCAAATAGATGGGGAAACAGTCACTAGAAACAGTGACTGGCTTTATTTTCTTAGGCTCCAAAATCACTGCAGATGGTGACTGAAGCTATGAAATTAAAAGACACTTGCTCTTTGGAAGAAAAGTTATGACCAACCTAGACAGAATATTAAAAAGCAGACAGCATATTAAAAAGAATTACTTTGCCAACAAAGGTCTAGCTAGCCAAAGCTATGGTTTTTCCAGTAATCATGCATGGATGTGAGAGTTGGATCATAAAGAAGGCTGAGCACCAAAGAATTAATGCTTGAAGACTCTTGAGAGTCCCTTGAACTTCAAGGAGATCAAACCAGTCAATCCTAATAGAAATCAATCCTGAATATTCATTGCAAGGACTGATACTAAAGCTGAAACTCCAATACTTTGAGCACCTGATGCAAAGAGCCAAGTCACTGGAAAAGACCCTGATGTTGGGAGAGACTGATGGCAGGAGTAGAGGATGACAGAGGATGAGATGGGGACATGAGTTTGAGCAAGCTCTGGGAGCTGGTGATGGACAGGAAAGCCTGGCATGCTGCAGTCCATGCAGTCACAAAGAGTTAAAGATGACTGAGCAACTGAACAACAACAACAATGTATACACCGTTTTGTGTTATCAATATATTTTTATAGCCATTGTGTCCTTAATGCCCTGGCCCAGATCGTTGCTCCAGCTTACCTGAGTATTACCTTGTCATATAAAATAGATTAATAAAAATAGATTCAGCAACAACCCTAAGATATTTTAATACAAATGATAACATAAGCAAAAAAAAAAAAATCCTGCCACAATTAGTCTCTTGTCTGGCCCAGATATTTGTCAGAAACTTCTGCTAGAGGCATTTATATCCCTCTCTTCTCTTTCTCTTTCTCCCTCCTCCTCATGCCACTCCAAAGCATTCTCCATTTCCCAGCCTCTATTTTCTAGCCATGGCTCAACTTATAGGCAATAGCACCAAAATGTCCAAAGGAAGAGGGCTCTTCCACAATCTGAATGTAACTGATATGTCAAGTTCCTCAGGTCCTGAGTTTGTCAGTGAGAAATCCAGGATGAAGACATGCAAAAATGCTTACTCTTAAGGAGCTCTTTAAGGTGAAAGAACAGTCTATAAACAGCGAGAGCCTTTAGAAAGACCTAAAGAATCTGAAGACTGGAGAAAACAAAGAGTTCAGATAAGATTCTTAACTAATTACAATTTTCCCCAAAAAGATGAACACAGAAAAATGAAGATTTGGGAGGTATTTCAACTGCTAATTATCCTTCAACTACTTCATTTTATAGACATCCCACTTACTACTTCATCCAAGTAACTTACCAAACCCCTGACCTAAAATAATGCAGGTAAATAGTGAAGCTGCTTGGAATGGAAATAATGACAAATATAAAACAGAAAAATTTGGAAGTTTTTGTAAATATGTATAAAAGTCTTTTTCCTTCATTTCTATTTTAAGTTATAATTTATCTAGAGAAGAATTCTGAAGGTACTCCAATAAGATAATTACAGTTCAGAGAACTGTAAAAATCAGCCTCTGGGGATTTTTTTAAAATGGCCTACTTACCTAAGCAAAACTGTAATTTCCTTTAGCAAATATATAGACTACTCAATAAAGAAAGGGATCTTTAATCTTTACTATATAGAAGTATTAATATATAGTCAGTGGGTGAGTACATGTCTTGAGTAGGTGAATAAGATATTTTTTGGCCTCTAACATGAGCTGATGAGATCAAACCAGTCAATCCTAGAGGAAATCAACCTTGTTTTATTCATCGGAAGGACTGATGCTGAAGCGAAGCTCCAAAATTTGGCCACCTAATGCAAAGAGCTGACTCACTAGAAAATACCCTGATGCTGGGAAAGGCAGAGGGCAGGAGGAAAAGGGGGCAACAGAAGATGAGATGGTTGGATGGCATCACTGATTCAATGGACATGAGTCTGATCAAACTCCAGGAGATAGTGAAGAACAAGGAAGCCTGGCGTGCTGCACTCCACAGAGTTTCAAAGAGTCAGACACGACTGAGTGAGGAGCAACAGCTGGAGCTAAGAGCTTCCCAGGTAGCGCTAGTGATGAAGAATCTGTGGGTCAATACAGGAGACACAGGTTCGATTACTGGGTCGGGAAGATCCCCTATAGGAGGAAAATGCCGAAAAGTTGCTCATCCCCAACCTTTTGGCACCAGGGACCGGTTTCATGGAAAACATTTTTTCCATAGATCAGGGGTGGGGATGGTTTCAGGATGATTCAAGCGCATTATATTTATTGTCCACTTTATTCCTATTATTATTACATTCTTATACATAATGAAATAATTATACAACTCATCATCACTGTCATGGATATGCTTTTGATATGAGTCTGCAAGCAATTGATTTATTATGGTCTCTGTGTAGTCAAACGCCTCTGCTAATGATAATCTGTATTTCAGCCGTTCCCCAGCCCTAGCCCTAGCCCTCAGCCCTACCTCAGATCATCACGCATTAGAGTCTCATTAGGAGTGGGCGGTTTAGATACCGCGCATGCGCAATTCACAGTAGGGGTCGTGTTCCTCTGAAAATCTAATGCTGCCCCTGATCTGATAGAAGACGGGGCATGTAACAAGGCTGGGGAGTGGTTGTAAATACAGATGGAGCTTCGCGGGCCACCTGCTGCTCACCCCCTGCTGTGCAGCTGGGTTCCTAACTGGGTCCAGCCTGTGGCCCAGGCGCTGGGGACCCCTGCCCTAGGGAAAGAGAGTATCTGGGGGGAAAGGGAATACCTGTGAAACCAGAGACTGATACGTTTCGGCTGTCAGGTCTTCCTGGGTTCCTGTGCTTACACATCATAAATATATCGACCAGGCAGAGCCAGTTAAAGGGCAGAAATTGACCACGGGGGCCACCTTAAACTTAATAATTCCTTTAAAAACATAAAGGAACGGTTAGAAGGCAGTGGCATTAGCACAGGCAGCGGGGCTTTGCCGCAGCTGGAACTCTTATTAATAAAAAGCCGCACTTTATTTGCAGCAGCCTAGATCTAATGGTCCTTATTTACAGTCTCTAAAATAAATAGTATTCTTTGGAAAATGTTGGAATAGAAAATCTTGAGCAAATTTAACATACTTCAGGCTGAAAACAGAGAGGGGCAAAAAAGAAAACACAGAAGTTCTACACTTCAGCTGTGGAATGTTTTTCAGCTAGCACATTGCTCTTGCTCTGAATTATTAGTACATATTGAATGTCTAAAAGTTGCTGAGGAAGTAAAGCAAAATGCTTTATTGATGGAATCAGTGCTTAATATAGTGTCAAAATTCTTCTAAATGCTTATAAAATATTTTATTTAATCCTCAGGAAAATTGTATAAAGTGGAAACTGTTACTACCCCTGTCTTAGAGATGAACACAGTGAGACCCTGAGAGGAGAAGGAACTTGCCTAAGTTTACACCTCTAGGAAACTCACAGCAGGATGGGAAGCCAGCAAGGAGGCTGCAGAGACTAAACATCGCAGGCAGAGAGGATCTGCTCCTCATCAGGACCAATAAGAATTTCTGTTATTACCAACTACTGTTTTCTGTCTTCCTGTAAGTTTTCAAAAAGCAATAAAACAGGAACCAGAAATAAAATACAAACATAGAGGATGTGAAATTATCATAGTTTGCCCATGATCTGATTATGTAGCATAAAAACCCCAAACAATCCATTGCAAAACTATTAACATTAATAAGATTACTAGAAAAAACAAAGAGCATTTGCTTTTACCACTGGTTATTAGAAAGACAATAGATTAGAAAAATAATCCCTTTACAATACTTACTATCTGGAAATAATACAAAATGTTGCAATCTATATAAATAAAACTTGATGCTTTAATGAGCTATGTAAAATAAGATTTAACTAAGTGAACATATTTTCCAATAGGAAGACAATATGGGATGATAATTTTTCTTACTGTATAACTTTAACACAACTTCAACAACAAAAAAACCACTGATGATAGTTTTGAGTCTTACCACTGTTTGAGAGTCGATCTGAGCACACCAAAATGTTGACAGTGGTTACTCCTAGGGAAGGGAGGAAAATGGAAAAGTGAGGGCAGGGAAGAACATGGAATTTCAGTTTTTCTATTTCTAGTCCAAGAATGGTTCCATTTCTTTTTTATAATTTAACAGCTAACAAAGATTAAATGAAAGTTCCTCTAATGAGTTTCTGGGCAAGCATAGATAAGATCTTTAAAGGGAAGGAATGCCAGCCCTCCCTTATATTGACACATATTTCAAGGCCATTGGCACAGACATAGACAAAAAAACTGATGAAATATACTTTCCATAAATAGACTCTATTTCAGATTTCATATGAGCTTTATATGATAAGGAAGTTCTGACAAATCAATAAAGAAGAGAACCATCTTTCTAATAAATGATGCAGATACAATTGCTTAATAATTCAGAAAAACAAACCATTTAGTTTCTCATTTCACTTCATACTCCCATATTAAATTTGGAAAGACTGAAGAGTAACATAGTGGGAGAGAACACATTTGAGCCCTCACCAAAATTCTTGAGTGAGGAAACCCTTTTAACTCTAAAATTTAAATGGGAAAACCCATAAAATAAAGACAAACAGATTTGACCACAAGCAGCTTTGAATTTTCTCTTAGCATCATTTTAAAAATAGCAAAAGTAAAGCATAAGACATATTTAAACATACTATGATCTCCAATTAACTTTCATGCTTGGAATTTACCTAAAATACCCCTGAAATATACTATCTCAGAAAATAGAGGTAAAATCAAACATTATTTATAAGAAACACAAAGGCAACATCATATATATGTCTCCTTCTGCCTAGAACAAACATCAGGCCAAAAAATACACAGATGTAAGACATTTAAAATGTTTCATTGGGCTGTGTTTAAGGTGCAGTGGAGATGAAGAATAGGTAGCCCATGTAAAGGTAAAAACATCTTTCCATGCTAGATCTTTAGTCAGCTAGATCTGGCAAAGGGGCTTCCCAGGTGGCTCAATGGGGAAGAAGCCACCTGCCAGTGCAGAAGACAGGAGATGCAGGTTTGATCCCTGGGTTGGGAAGTTCTCCTGGAGGAGTAAATAGAAACGCACTCCAGTACTCTTGCCTGGAGAGTCTCATGGACAGAGGAGTCTAGGGGGCTATAGCCCATAGTGTTGCAGAGTCCAGGACGACTAAGCTACTGAACACAACGCCAACACCTGAAGACTCTGTTGACCCCTGGACAGGATTGGAAAGCAGTACTTTCTCTCCTGTGACTTGGTCTGGAAATATGGTTAAAAGGTACAGATCATGTGCGTATCTGGAAAATGACTATTTTTCAAATACAGAAGATAAATTTTTCTTTAAGGTGCCTCTTGGGCTGCTGCAACAAACTACCATGGACTGCTTGGCTTATAAACAAGAGAAACTTCTTTCTCATAATTATGGATCAAGGCACCTTCAGATTCTCATCTGGGTGTCTAGTGAGAGCCTGCTTTCTGGTTCACAAATTGCTGCCCTCTCCCTCACATGGTGGAAGGGGCAAGAAATTTCTCTGGGGTCTCTTTTAAAAGAAAATTAATCTCACTCATGAAGGTCCCATTCTCATGAACTGATCACCTCCTAAAGGTCCCATGTCCAAATACCATCATATTGGGGATTAAGTCTCAACATACAAATTCTCCCGGGAGACAACATTCAGTCTATGACAGTTCAGTTCAGTTCAGTTCAGTCACTCAGTTGTGTCTGACTCTTTGTGACCCCATGAATCGCAGCATGCCAGGCCTCCCTGTCCATCACCAACTCCCAGAGCTCACTCAAACTCATGTGCATCATGTCGGTGATGCCATCCAGCCATCTCATCCTCTGTTGTCCCCTTCTCCTCCTGCCCCCAATCCCTCTCGGGCATCAGAGTTTTTTCCAGTGAGTCAACTCTTCACATGAGGCGGCCAAAGTATTGGAGTTTCAGCTTTAGCATTATTCCTTCTGAAGAACACTTAGGACTGGTCTCCTTTAGAATGGACTGGTTGGATCTCCTTGCAGTCCAAGGGACTCTCGAGAGTCCTATAAAAAGTGAAGAACTCATTTTTGTGACTCTAAATTTTATGACTTAAAAGACAAGCATTCTGTAAAATCATATCTAAAATTATACTTATTTATCTATTGTGATCCTCTCAAATCCATTGGGTTGTGAGGCTGAACTTTAATCTGAATTACAGCTTTTCATTTTGAGTCTCTCCGTGGAATTAAAGGCATATGAGTCACACCTCATCTAAAACTAAGACCTAATTTACTTGATTAAAAACAGTTGTACTGGTAAAAGACCCTTCCTACTTGTTTTCAACATGACTTCACACTGAGAAATTTTTTTAATGATTTTAGCATTTTCTAAATCAGGTCCTTATGAAGGCAATGTATGAAATAAGAAATCAAAAGCAGTAGAAAATTTAAACTTTGTGAATATTGAATATAAAATTGTAGATATTTTTATACAATCTTTCAAATTGAATTTCCCTTTTAATAACGGGGTTTTCCCCTAAAATGTCATATCTACAATTTTGTAAAGCTCATTTGGCTTACCGTGACTTTCCACCCACAAAGAAATGCTAAGGATCCCTGAACCTCATCTTCCAGATCTGACTCCCTGATTGACTCTTGACCAGTTCTGAAACACCTCCTCTCCTTTTATCTTCCCACAGCTCTAGGTGGACTGATGATCCCTGAAGCCCCAACTGGTTGGATCTCCTTGCAGTCCAAGGGACTCTCGAGAGTCCTATAAAAAGTGAAGAACTCATTTTTGTGACTCTAAATTTTATGACTTAAAAGACAAGCATTCTGTAAAATCATATCTAAAATTATACTTATTTATCTATTGTGATCCTCTCAAATCCATTGGGTTGTGAGGCTGAACTTTAATCTGAATTACAGCTTTTCATTTTGAGTCTCTCCGTGGAATTAAAGGCATATGAGTCACACCTCATCTAAAACTAAGACCTAATTTACTTGATTAAAAACAGTTGTACTGGTAAAAGACCCTTCCTACTTGTTTTCAACATGACTTCACACTGAGAAATTTTTTTAATGATTTTAGCATTTTCTAAATCAGGTCCTTATGAAGGCAATGTATGAAATAAGAAATCAAAAGCAGTAGAAAATTTAAACTTTGTGAATATTGAATATAAAATTGTAGATATTTTTATACAATCTTTCAAATTGAATTTCCCTTTTAATAACGGGGTTTTCCCCTAAAATGTCATATCTACAATTTTGTAAAGCTCATTTGACTTACCGTGACTTTCCACCCACAAAGAAATGCTAAGGATCCCTGAACCTCATCTTCCAGATCTGACTCCCTGATTGACTCTTGACCAGTTCTGAAACACCTCCTCTCCTTTTATCTTCCCACAGCTCTAGGTGGACTGATGATCCCTGAAGCCCCTAATATCTGGGTTACTTTATTAGCCTCCCTTTTTGCTCTCTCATCCTTCCAACTTGTGCAGAACAAATTTCCTGCACTAAATCTCCTCTCCTTGAAAGACCTAGTGTCATACGTTTCCTTGAAACAGTCATGTTGTCTTATACAAGTCACCTGTCTTATATAAAAGGTCTGTTCTAGACTTTCATCTCTCTCCCTTGGCCAATCTTACTGTTTATATCATCACAATAGTTCCTGGATAGGAGCCTCCTTAAAAAGGCACCTGTGCGGCCTCTGCCAGGGATGAAAGCCCTATATAGAGAAGTCGTGTTTGAGAAGAATTTCTTTTAGAAGGATGTTCCTGAATCCCCTCGAGACAAAACAAAGTAGAAAGAGGGAAAGAGAGGCAAAGGGAGGGAGAGAGACAGAGAGAACAGACAATTTCAATAGGGTAGGCAATCCTTCCCACCATTCTACTTCATCAGTTAATATCTATGTTGGTTATGAGATGGAAGATGCAGCTCCCTCTCTCAATGCATTTCCATGAGCCCCTCATAACATGACTGTATCAACCTGCTAAATATAAGACCAGTGCCTAGAGATGTACAAAAGTATTTCCTATAACATGCCCTCTCAATGAAAAAAATGCTCTATCTTGTACTCAACTAATGAGAAATTAACCTGATCCACCTTGACATAATTAACCTCCAATCCTAATCCTTCCAAAGGAATTGCTGAGGTTAGTGTTACCCAAACTAAGCTTTTGTCCTATATTGTGACTTTAGAACATAAGCTTCCAATAAGACATAGCTTCTCTATATGGGCCAGTGGGAATTTTAAGTTCTGTTCAACTAAATGACCTATGTAGGACCTAATTAAGCACCTTCTTGAAGTTTCTAAATCAAAAGATAAGCTGACATTTTCTCAGAGAGGAGGTTTTATCATCTGTTGGTCACACACATCAGCCTAGAATATGGTCCAACATTTGCCTGAACCAAGGGCACAAGGTATTCTCCCACTACATTCCCTTTAAAGCTTCATTTCTGGACCCAGGGGAGACTTCTCACTTATGGGCTCCTTTTGCCTATTGTGCTCAGGGTCCCATGGTCATCGTCTATTTTTGATCTGTCTCTTCTTCTATTGTTCTCTGCATACCCCGGCCACTCCTCAGTCATATCTGCCTTAGTTATGATGAAGACAAAGGTAGGGAACGTGTGGTGCACAGGACCATGGCAACAAGAACAGACCAGGAGAAATGCTAATTAGAGGGCTCTGAGCAACATGACGACACTAGTATTAGGCACAAATTAAGAGAAAGAAACAGGACAGATGCCGATGCTCCAGTATTTTGGTAACCTGATGCGAACAGCTGACTCACTGGAAAAGTCCCTGATGCTGGGAAAGATTGAGGGCAGAAGAAGAGGGCATCAGAAGATGAGATAGCTGGATGGCATCACTGATGCAATGGACGTGAACTTCAACAAACTCTGGGAGTTGGTGAGGGACAGGAAGGCCTGGCGTGCTGCTGTCCATGGGGTCGCAAAGAATCAGACAGGACGGGGCAACTGAACAACAAGAGACAAAGCAAGAGGTAGAAGAGAGGACTCTGAGATGGGAACAGAGGGGCGCAGTCACATCTCTTGAGATCTATGTAAAGTATATGTAAATCAGTGTTTTCCCGGGCATTCAACGCTTTCAATTCAGTGAACCATTATTAACATAAATGAGTAAAACATTGGTCGTGGCCTTAAAAATAGCATAATACATCGGCATACAATCAAGCATTTTTAGATCCATGAAACATGACAAACTACAAGAGATGAGTATAGAGAAAATCTAGGAAGCCCAGACAGTGGGCATGAAATAAATCATGTGGCAGATAATTTTCTAGACCAATTTTTTGATTCAGTTCAGTTCAGTCACTCAGTCGTGTCAGACTCCTTGCAACCCCACAAACTGCAGCACACCAGGCCTCCCTGTCCATCACGAACTCCGGGAGTTCACTCAAACTCATGTCCATTGAGTCAGTGATACCATCCAGCCATCTCATCCTCTGTCGTCCCCTTCTCCTCCTGCCCCCAATCCCTCCCAGCATCAGAGTCTTTTCCCATGAGTCAACTCTTCGCATGAGGTGGCCAAAGTATTGGAGTTTCAGCTTTAGTATCAGTCCTTCCAATGAACATCCAGGACTGATCTTTAGAACGGACTGGTTGGATCTCCTTGCAGTCCGAGACTCTCAAGAGTCTTCTCCAACACCACAGTTCAAAAGCATCAATTCTTCAGCACTCAGCTTTCTTCAGTCCGACTCTCACATCCATACATGACCACTGGAAAAACCATAGTCTTGACTAGACGGACATTTGTTTGCAAAGTAATGTCTCTGCTTTTCAATATTCTATCTAGGTTGATCATACCTTTCCTTCCAAAGAGCAAGCGTCTTTTAATTTCATGGCTGCAATCACCATCTGCAGTGATTTTGGAGTCCCAAAAAATAAAGTCTGACACTGTTTCCCCACCTATTTGCCATGAAGTGATGGGACCAGATGCCATGATCTTAGTCTTCTAAATGTTGAGCTTTAAGCCAGCTTTTTCACTTTCCTCTTTCACTTTCATCAAGAGGCTTTTAGTGCTAGGCATATAGATTGTACCTTATCAAATTCTGTTCATTTCATTGACACGAAGCTAACTCCAATCCCCACTTCCATCATTAAAAAAAGTGGAGTTTCCATATAAGAGTGATGGGGTAGAATCTATGATGTGGCAGAATTCTTACCTCTAGCTGAATTCCCCTTATAATCTTTCCATCTAGGCCGGAATGAAAATAAAGACTGGTGAGACAATTATAAATTGACAAGAGGAAAACATCCGGTCAAACATTCCATTCTCTCAGCTAAACCCTGACCCAATGTGTCTACTGAGGATGATTTCTCATAATCAGAGGCATTTCGTGGAGATTATCACCAGCTGTTACAGCAGGTACTGGAACAGGAGATAAACTCTGGGGATCAGCAAAGAAGATAAGAGGCTGTGCCAGAGAAAACCCAAGGGAAGAAATAATTAATTAATTCAAATTCCAGGCTGACTGTATTTGACTTTTTCTGTTTCACTACACCCCCCCTAAAAAAAAAAAAAAAAGATTCCAGTGTGAGAATGAGCTCTCTCAAGGCATGCACACTTTATCATCCCTAGAATCTCCCAAGGTCAGTGCCAGGGAAACAGATCTCTTTCCTGGGTTGGATTCTAAGCACTCAGACTTTGGATTTCTGTTGCCCTAGCCAAAGAGACCTAAAATTCTCCTTTGTTCTCTTCTCTGACACCAAATAGTGGGTTCCTCAGTTTATATAAGGTCTCTTCTCTTCTTCCTTTTACCATCTTCCTGTTCTCTTGCTCAAAAACTGATCTTCAAAAGTCCACTTTGATGTACATTTATGGCTGATTTGTGATGTTATAGGGCAGAAACCAACACAACATTGTAAAGCAATTATCTCTCCATTAAAAATCATTTTTTAAAAGTACACTTTGAGTCACATATTTACAAGTCCCTTTCGTAAATATGGCTCTTGAATTAAGCTGAAACTATCTCCCTGGCACTCAGTGCCCTTGGATTCAAACAATCGAAATTAACATAGAAGAGTTAGATACTTACTATGGTTTTTCCATGTATGGATGTGAGAGTTGGACTGTGAAGAAGGCTGAGCACCAAAGAATTGATGCTTTTGAACTGTGGTGTTGGAGAAGACTCTTGAGAGTCCCTTGGACTGCAAGGAGATCCAACCAGTCCATTCTGAAGGAGATCAGCCCTGGGATTTCTTTGGAAGGAATGATGCTAAAGCTGAAACTCCAGTACTTTGGCCACCTCATGTGAAGAGTTGACTCACTGGAAAAGATTCTGATGCTAGGAAGGATTGGGGGCAGGAGGAGAAGGGGATGACCGAGGATGAGATGGCTGGACGGCAGCACGGACTCGATGAACGTGAGTCTGAGTGAATTCCGGAAGATGGTGATGGACAGGGAGCCCTGGCGTGCTGCGATTCATGGGGTCGCAAAGAGTCGGACACGACTGAGCGACTGAACTGAACTGAACTGATGACCTTAAGAATGGCCCAGAGAAATCCTAGAAGAACAGTTTTTTATCTTTACTTTTTAGGGAAGAATATCTTGGGCTTTCTGGGTGACTCAATGGTAAAGAATATGCCTGCCAATGCAGGAGTCACAAAAGACTTAGGTTCTATCCCTGGGTCAGGAAGATTCCCTGGAGGAGGAAATGGCATCCCACTCCAGTATTCTTGCCTGGACAAATCCCACAGACAGAGGAGCCTGGTGGGCTACAGTCCATGCGATCACAAACAGTCAGACACGACTGAGCAACTGAGCATGCATGCACACACACATAGGCAGTCCTGTCCTGGCTACAGAAGTTAGGTCCTGAGCACTTTAAAAAGTCTACTGTAGATAAGAAAACTACTCAAAAAATTGCTTATTTGAAATGCACTATGGCTATCTTTATGCTTAACTGGTCTGTACAGTCAAAGTTATGGTTTTTTCCCAGTAGTCATGAACAGATGTAACAGTTGGACTATAAAGAAGGCTGAGTGCTGAAGAACTGATACTTTTGAACTGTGGTGCTGGAGAAGACTCTTGAGAATCCCTTGGACTGCAAGGAGATCAAAGCAGCCAATCCTAAAGGAAATCAACCCTCAATATTCATTGGAAGGACTGATGCTGAAGTTGAAGCTACAATATTTTGGCTACTTGATGGGAAGAGCCAACTCATTGGAAAAGACTCTGATGCTGGGAAAGATTGAGGGCAGGAGCAAAAAGGAGTGACAGAGGATGAGATGGTTGGATGGCATCACCAACTCAATAGACATGAATCTGAGCAAACTCAGGATGCTGGTGAAGGTCAGGAAAGCCTGGTATGTTGCAGTCCATGGGGTCACAAAGAAGTAGAGACAATTTAGCAACTGAACAACAAAAACAACTGCCCCTACAAAATCCTGGTAAATTATGAACACAAATAAATGTTCAGTATCACAAACTACCATCCAAACCTATAAAAGTTTTGCCTACACAGTCCCACAAGCTCTAGTTATCTTTTATGTAATGAGTTTAACCAGTGAGAGAAGGCAATGGCACCCCACTCCAGTACTCTTGCCTGGCAAATCCCATGGACAGAGGATCCTGGTAGGCTGCAGTCCACAGGGTTGCTGAGGGTCGGACACGACTTCACTTTCACTTTTCAGTTTCATGCATTGGAGAAGGAAGTGGCAACTCACTCCAGTGTTCTTACCTGGAGAATCCCAGGGACGGGGGAGCCTGGTGGGCTCTTGTCTCCGGGGTCGCACAGAGTCGGACACGACTGAAGTGACTTAGCAGCACTCTTGCTTCGCCAGATTTACTAAGAGGAACATCACTCTCTAGAATCCCCAGGGTCGCATGCTGGATTGTATCTATAGAGTTACCCATTTTTTTTCGCATTCCATCTGCAACCAGTCATCTAGTTCTGCAGGTCTGTCAGCCTCATGATTAACAGTTTTCCTTTCTCTCTACATCTCTGAAAACACCTAGACAAAGCCTTCTGTCACCACCTTCTTGTAAAAGTAATCCTGAACTCAGACTCAGGAGGCTTCAATTCTTGCTGCTTATCTCTATATGATACAGGATGAATCACTATCCCCTCCAAGTTCCCTTATTCTTAAAATGAAACTAATATTACCTGTTCAAATGATTAGTATACTTAGAATTAAAGGCTTACATTTCCTTTAAGTCATATATAAAGCATCTTTCACAAAATAACATCATGCACATATACAACATTATTATTCATGTGTTACTGTTGCTGTGTCAGACTCCTCTTTTGTCTTCCTGTTTCCATTATCCCTTCCTCATCCAGGATGCCCACTGCTGAAGTTTATTTTTCTAAAAGTACTCCTGTATTCATACTGCTTTTCAGCTCAAGAATTTAAAAGGACTCCCCTTGATCCCCTATTTAAGCCCAAATTATCTCTATAGCATTGAAAATCTTTCAATTCAGTTCAGTTCAGTTGCTCAGTCATTTCCAACTCTTTGTGACCCCATGGACTGCAGCATGCCAAGCTTCCCTGTCCATCATCAACTCCAGGAGCTTACTCAGACTCATGTCCATCAAGTCAGTGATGCCATCCAACCATCTCATCCTGTCGTCCCCTTCTCCTCCTGCCTTCAATCTTTCCCAGCATCAGGGTCTTTTCCAAAGAATTAGTTCTTTGCATCAAGTGGCCAAAGTACTGGAGTTTCAGCTTGAGCATCAGTCTTTCCAATGAATATTCAGGACTGATTTCCTTTAGGACTGACTAGTTTGATCTCCTTGCAGTTCAAAGGACTCTCAAGAGTCTTCTCCACATTTCAAAAGCATCAGTTCTTCAGCGTTCATCTTTCTTTATAGTCCAACTCTCACATCCATACATGACTACTGGAAAAACCATAGCCTTGACTAGATGAAACTTTTTTGCAAAGTAATGTCTCTGCTTTTTAATATGCTGTCTAGGTTAGTCATAAATTTTCTTCCAAGGAGCAAGCAACTTTTAATTTCATGGCTACAGTCACCATCTGCAGTGATTTTGGAGCCCCCAAAAATAAAGTCAGTCAGTGTTTCCCCAGCTATTTGCCATGAAGTGA
>SJYC01138680.1:22-13422 GCA_006408675.1 Madoqua kirkii
TTACTGTTGCTGTGTCAGACTCCTCTTTTGTCTTCCTGTTTCCATTATCCCTTCCTCATCCAGGATGCCCACTGCTGAAGTTTATTTTTCTAAAAGTACTCCTGTATTCATACTGCTTTTCAGCTCAAGAATTTAAAAGGACTCCCCTTGATCCCCTATTTAAGCCCAAATTATCTCTATAGCATTGAAAATCTTTCAATTCAGTTCAGTTCAGTTGCTCAGTCATTTCCAACTCTTTGTGACCCCATGGACTGCAGCATGCCAAGCTTCCCTGTCCATCATCAACTCCAGGAGCTTACTCAGACTCATGTCCATCAAGTCAGTGATGCCATCCAACCATCTCATCCTGTCGTCCCCTTCTCCTCCTGCCTTCAATCTTTCCCAGCATCAGGGTCTTTTCCAAAGAATTAGTTCTTTGCATCAAGTGGCCAAAGTACTGGAGTTTCAGCTTGAGCATCAGTCTTTCCAATGAATATTCAGGACTGATTTCCTTTAGGACTGACTAGTTTGATCTCCTTGCAGTTCAAAGGACTCTCAAGAGTCTTCTCCACATTTCAAAAGCATCAGTTCTTCAGCGTTCATCTTTCTTTATAGTCCAACTCTCACATCCATACATGACTACTGGAAAAACCATAGCCTTGACTAGATGAAACTTTTTTGCAAAGTAATGTCTCTGCTTTTTAATATGCTGTCTAGGTTAGTCATAAATTTTCTTCCAAGGAGCAAGCAACTTTTAATTTCATGGCTACAGTCACCATCTGCAGTGATTTTGGAGCCCCCAAAAATAAAGTCAGTCAGTGTTTCCCCAGCTATTTGCCATGAAGTGATGAGACCAGATGCCATGATCTTAGTTTTCTCAATGTTGAGTTTTAAGGTACCCTTTCCACTCCCCTCTTTCACTTTCAACAAGAGGCTCTTTAGTTCTTATTCACTTTTTGCCATAAGTGTGGTGTCATCTGCATATCTGAGGTTATTGATATTTCTCCCAGCAATCTTGATTCCAGCTTGTGCTTCATGCAGCCCACTATTTTGCATGATGTACTCTGCATATAAGTTAAGTAAGCACATGACAATATAGAACCTTGAGGTACTCCTTTTCCGATTTGGAATCAGTCTGTGGTTCCAAATTCAGTGACCTGGAATTAACATAGATAAATAAAACACTAACTGAGGCTTTACAAATAGTGGGATGCATGGACATGCAAGCAGGCACTGTGATATTCATATATTATAGTAAATTATAAGAGAGAAGGCCATGTTGAGTTTATTTTTGTGTATGACATGAGGGAGTGTTCTAACTTTATTGATTTACATGTGGCTCTCCAACTTTCCCAGCATCACTTGCTGAAGAGATGGTCTTCCCTCCATTGTACATTCTTGCCTCTTTTGTCAAAGATTAATTGCTAAATTCCAGATGGCTTAAACACCTAATGATAAGACATAACTCCATAACACTTTTAGAACATAGTCAAAACATCCTCTGACATAAAGAGCAGCATTTTTTCCCTTAAGTTAGTCTCCTAAGGCAGTAGAAATAAAAGCAAAAATAAATGGGACTGAATCAAAGGTATAAGTCTTTGCACAGCAAAGGAAACCATCAACAAAACAAAAAGATAACCTATGCAATAGAATAAAATATTTGCAAATTATGCAACCAATTAGTTTCCAAAATATATAAACAGCTCACACAACTAATAACAAAAAACACACACAAAAAAAAACCCAATCAAAAAATGGACAGAAAATTTAAACAGACATTTCTCCAAAGAAGACATTCAGATGGCCAGTGGGCACATGAAAAGATGCTCAATATCACTAAGAAGGGGAAAAATGCAAATCAAAACTACAATGACATATCATCTCACACTAGCGGCTATTGGTGCAACCACTAGAGAGAATAGTATAATGGTTCCTTAAAATATTAAAAATAGAACTACTATATGATCCAGCAATCACACTCCTGGGCATATATCCAGAGAAAACAATATTTGAAAAGATCCACACACCCCCAAAGTTCATAGAACACTATTTATAGTAGCCAATACATGGAAGCAACCTAAGTGAATGCATAAATAATTTATATACTATTGGGTTGGCCAAAAAGCTCCTTTGTTTTTAAAGTAAAAATAAAAGGAACATTTTTCATTTTCACCAAGAACTTTATCAAGCAATGTATTCACCATTTTGTTCCACTGCCTTCTGTCATTTTTCAGGCAATTTTATAATTTCGTCTTCCCAAAATTTCTTATCTTTTAAGCGAAGAACTGTTCCAGGTACCTTTAAAACTCTTCCAGGGAATTGAAGTTGTTTTCATTAAGAGACTTTTATAAGATGGAAATAAATAGAAATCTGAAGGTGCAGTGTCTGCTGAATACCAGAGATAAATCAGAGATTCCCAGACAAGCTGTAACAGGTTTTACCTGGTCATCAGGGAAACATGTGGTCTTGCATTATCCTGATGGAAGATTATACATTTTCTGTTGAGTAATTCTGGATATTTTTCATCAAGTGCTCTTTTAGGTTGGTCTAACTGGGAGCAGTACTTGTTCAAATGAATCGTTTTGTTTTTTGGAAGAAGCTCATAATAGAGGATTCCCTTCCAATCTCTCGTAGCTTGGCTGGTAAAGAATCCGCCTGCAATGCAGGGAATCCTGGCTCAATTCCTGGGTCAGGAAGATCTGCTGGAGAAGGGATAGGCTACCCACTGCAGTGTTCTTTGCCTTCCCTGGTGGCTCAGCTGGTAAAGAATCCACCTGCAGTGTGGGAGACCTGGGTTCAACCCCTGGGTTATAAAGATCCCTTGGAGAAGGGAATCCACTCCAACATTCTGGCCTGAAGAATTCCATGGACTGTATAGTCCATGGGATCACAAAAGTCAGGCACAACTGAGTAAATTTCACTTTCACTTCCAGTCTCACCATATACACAATATGACCTTCCTTGGATGAAGATCAGCCTTTGATGTGGTTGGTGATGGTTCATTTCACTTGCCCCACAATCTCTTCCAATCCACATTATTCTACAGCAATCACTTGTCATCACCCATCACAAAGGTTTTTTTTTTTTTTAAAAAACCACTTTTCATTATATTTAGAGATTCACATGTGAAAATATGGTCAAAAGTTTTCTTTTGCTTAACTTCTGTGGAACCCAAACATCAAAATTATCAACATAACCAAGCTGGTGCAAAAGATTTTCAATGCTTGATTTGGATATTTTGAGTATATCTGCTATCTCCTGCATGGTATAACATTAATTGTTCTCAATGGACTGGTTGGATCTCCTTGTAGTCCAAGGGACTCTCAAGAGTCTTCTCCAACACCACACTTCAAAAGCATCAATTCTTCGGTGCTCAGCCTTCTTCACAGTCCAACTCTCACATCCATACATGACTACAGGACAAACCACAGCCTTGACTAGATGAACCTTAGTTGGCAAGGTAATGTCTCTGCTTTTGAATATACTATCTAGATTGGTCATAACTTTTCTTCCAAGGAGTAAGCGTCTTTTAATTTCATGGCTGCGGTCACCATCTGCAGTGATTTTGGGACCCTCAAAATAAAGTCTGATACTGTTTCCACTGTTTCCCCATTTATTTCCCAAGAAGTGATGGGACTGGATGCCATGATCTTCGTTTTCTGAATGTTGAGCTTTAAGCCAACTTTTTCACTCTCCTCTTTCACTTTCATCAAGAGGCTTTTTAGCTCCTCTTCACTTTCTGCCATAAGGGTGGTGTCATCTGCATATCTGAGATGATTGATATTCCTCCCAGCAATCTTGATTCTAGCTTGTGTTTCTTCCAGCCCAGCGTTTCTCATGATGTACTCTGCATAGAAGTTAAATAAGCAGGGTGACAATATACAGCCTTGACGTACTCCTTTTCCCATTTGGAACCAGTCTGTTGTTCCATGTCCAGTTCTAACTGTTGCTTCCTGACTTGCATACAGATTTCTCAAGAGGTAGGTCAGGTGGTCTGGTATTCCCATCTCTTTCAGAATTTTCCACAGTTTATTGTGATATACACAGTCAAAGGCTTTGGCATAGTCAATAAAGCAGAAATAGATGTTTTTCTGGAACTCTCTTGCTTTTTTTGATGATCCAGCGGATGTTGGCCATTTGATCTCTGGTTCCTCTGCCTTTTCTAAAACCAGCGTGTACATCAGGGAGTTCACTGTTCATGTATTGCTGAAGCCTGGCTTGGAGAATTTTGAACATTACTTTACTAGCATGTGAGATGATTGCACTTGTGTGGTAGTTTGAGCATTCTTTGGCATTGCCTTTCTTTGGAACTGGAATGAAAACTGACCTTTTTCAGTCCTGTGGCCACTGCTGAGTTTTCCAAATTTGCTGTCATATTGAGTGCAGCACTTTCACAGCATCGTCTTTCAGGACTGCAAGGAGATCCAACCAGTCAATTCTGAAGGAGATCAGCCCTGAGTGTTCTTTGGAAGGAATGATGCTAAAGCTGAATCTCCAGTACTTTGATTACCTCATGCAAAGGGTTGACTCATTGGAAAAGACTCTGATGCTAGGAAGGATTGGGAGCAGGAGGAGAAGGGGACGACAGAGGGTGAGATGGCTGGATGGCATCATGGACTCGATGAAAGTGAGTCTGAGTGAACTCTGGGAGATGGTGATAGACAAGGAGGCCTGGCATGCTGCGATTTATGGGGTTGCAAAGAGTCGGACACAACTGAGTGACTGAACTGAACTGAACTGACCTAACCATGGAGCACCATCCAGAGAGAAATCTCCAGCAGGAAACTTCACAAACCACTTTTGATACCTTTGAGCAGTCACAGCACCTTCTCCATACAAACCCTTTTTTGTATTTCAGTTGCATTTTTACCTTTCTTGAAATAAAGCATTATATGCCAAAAATGTTGCTTTTAAAAAAAAAAAAGCTACACAAAAATTCACCAGTTTTGATAAGTTCTTTTTTTAATGCAGGCTGACATGACAGCTATCACAATACAATCTAATGAAATCGTTTTGAATGAAGTTGAAGACAACTAAGCATTACTAGAGCCATTTTATGGGGAAAAAATAAAGAATGAACTTCTTGGCCAATCCAATAATTACATGAAATATTACTTAGCCATAAAAAAGAAATGTACATATATATGTATAACCAAATCACTTTGCTGTACACTTGTACAAAACAATGTTGTAAATCAACTGTAATTCAATTTAACAAAGAAAAACTATAGAGGATACCTGGGAGACCCAAAGAGTGGGCATGAAACAAATATTGGGACTCAAAAAAAGCATTCTGGAGGCCATAAGTACTAAACTGGGTTTTGAAGGATAAGTTAGTATTAACAAAATTAAGACAGGTAGAAGGACATTCAACTAGTCAGTCTTTATTAAAATTTAGTTCAGTTGCCATTATGAAAAAAATATTCACTGATTTTATCCTAAATTCCTAGAATTGTCTATGTAATGTTCTTTCCCACTTAAATTTCATAGGAAATTGAAGCCCAAGAATCACCCGGCTTTCCTCTGTAGCCCGGGTTTCTTCTGTTCTGACTGCGATCAGTGCTTAGGGATAGGGTAGGTTACTGTAGTCTCAGGGTTGCCTATATATGATCATAAACTTGCTTTCCAGTTGTTTCACATTATTAAACCCAAAGCCTCTTTTCTGCCATTGTTTTAGCTTAAGTCATTGATTTATTAAATGCTCCTTTGATCACCTGGAAAACAGCAGATATGAAGTTTTAGAGGTTCTTACCCAAATGAGAAGAAGAAAGAGGAGAAGATTTTATACAACTTTGAAAATTATAAACACCAGTGTGAATAGTGTTTCCCTTAACAACCAGTTAACATGCAATATTTCAGAATTAAAAGTTATGTTTCTTGGGACATAGCATTAAATTTTAGAAGTTCATGTATTCCAAAAGAATTTTTTAATTAAAGCTTTGTAAGGACACTTTTGTATTTGGTTAATAAAGCAGAAGACTTTATAGTTGGAATAATGCTGTTCAGAACAACCCTCATTTGCCTCAGTGGTCCTTTCTTCTAATCTTACCTGTCTGGAGTTTCCTTTACTAGATAATTCAGTTAAGTTCAGTACAGTCGCTCAGTCGTGTCTGACTCTTTGAGACTCCATGAATCACAGCACACCAGGCTTCCCTGTCCATCACCAACTCCCGGTGTTTACTCAAACTCATGTCCATCAAGTCAGTGATGCCATCCAGCCAGCTCATCCTCAGTCGTCCCCTTCTCCTCCTGCCCCCAATTCTTCCCAGCATCAGAGTCTTTTCCAATGAGTCAGCTCTTCGCATGAGGTGGCCAAAGTACTGGAGTTTCAGCTTCAGCATCAGTCCTTCCAATGAATACCCAGGACTGATCTCCTTTAGGATGGACTGGTTGGATCTCCTTGCAGTCCAAGGGACTCTCAAGAGTCTCCTCCAGCACCACAGTTCAAAATCATAAATTCTTTGGCACTCAGCTTTCTTCACAGTCCAACTCTCACATCCATACACGACTACTGGAAAAACCATAGCCTTGACTAAACAGACCTTTGTTGGCAAAGTAATGTCTCTGCTTTTTAATATGCTCTCTAGGTTGGTCATAACTTTCCTTCCAAGGAGTGAGCATCTTTTAATTTTATAGCTGCAATAGGCAGTCTTATAGTTTTGAACCAAGAAATTCTTGACCTAAAGAAAGTTATTACTTAATAAAGATATAGAAAATAACATAAGTCAATCTAATTATAAAGCAAGGACTATGTTGGAGTTCATTTTTAATCCCTGTATCCAGGGCAGTAATATACACACAATAGCTATGAACTGACTGAAGAAATTGATTTAAGACAAGACCCTACACAATGAGTCCAATTTCCATTCCTTAGGTAAGTGGTTTACATCAGGGTTGAATTCAGGAGAATAGCTCACAACTGTCATCTTCACAGCAAACAGGATAAAACTGTAGGTAGGATTTGAGCAGAGTCCCTTGATCTTAGGGAAGTTGATCTCTTCCCCTAGTCAGAAGATAGAGCCAGGTAGCCTGTCTTGACCACTGAGATATGAGATGTATTTGCAGCTTTTTAGAAAGGATAAGAGAGATGTCAGAGCAGAAACTCTCTGCCCGTGCTGTCTCCTGCTTCCCACCTTCAAAGTCAGTTGTTTGGTAGCATCACACTTGAAGCTGCCCTCAGTTCAGTCACTTAGTCGTGTCTGACTCTTTGCAACCCCATGCACTGCAGCACGCCAGGCTTCCCTGTCCATCACCAACTCCCAGAGCTTGCTCAAACTCATGTCCATTGAGTTGGTGATGCTATCCAACCATTTCATCCTCTGTCATCCCCATCTCCTCCTGCCTTCAATCTTTCCCAGCATCAGGGTCTTTTCAAATGAGTCAGCTCTTTGTATCAGGTAGACAAAGTATTGGAGTTTCAGCTTCAGCATCAGTCCTTCCAATGGATATTCAGGACTGATTTCCTTTAGGATGGACTGGTTGGGTCTCCTTGCAGTCCAAGGGACTCTCAAGAGTCTTCTCCAATACCACCAGAAGGAGCTGCCCTAGCCACCTTTGAACCAGTGGTCCCCTGAAAACCTAGCACCTGGATACCTCTGAGCTCTCAAACCATCCTTGGAGCTGCCCACTGGACATTACATAAAGTGAGAAAAATAGACCTCCTTCTCTTAGTTAAGCAACTACACAACATTTACTATGCGCCTGTCGAGTGTACCTGTGTCTTAAGCTGTTCTGACTGGTAAACACTGATGTACTATATCATTTGAGGTCAAATCTGGTGTTTTTGAGAAAAAAGAAGGAGCTCCCTAGCCACCTTTGAACCAGTGGTCCCCTGAAAACCTAGCACCTGGATACCTCTGAGCTCTCAAACCATCCTTGGAGCTGCCCACTGGACATTACATAAAGTGAGAAAAATAGACCTCCTTCTCTTAGTTAAGCAACTACACAACATTTACTATGCGCCTGTCGAGTGTACCTGTGTCTTAAGCTGTTCTGACTGGTAAACACTGATGTACTATATCATTTGAGGTCAAATCTGGTGTTTTTGAGAAAATATTTTTAGCATTGTTTTTAGAATTATTCTCAAATGTGAATGTGAATATAGTATCAAATACGGGATCTAGCCTAGATGAAATTGTGAAATAAGTAGAGTTATGTTTTAGATCATCCTTTGCCCGCTGGACCTCTACTCCATGCCCATACTGCCCCTCAGAAATCTTACTTATGGTTACCCCAGCTACAATACACTATTGAGGCCTCTATCCCAAATAGCATATGGGGTACTAGTCAACAAATTGCCCCATAAACTTCCCGGCATTTGCCAGACTGGCACACCATAATAATTACAGCAATATTACTAACCTGTATGAAAATCTACCACCTATCAAGCATCTTACATACACTATCTCATTTGATTCTCTCGCCAACCATTTAAATCAAGTAGAATTATTAGTCTATTTTGCTGACAAAGAAGTAAAGATTGAGAACAATAAAAAACTTTCCCCAAGTCTCATGGTTAGTCAGTGGAATAGCAGGGAAGGAAATGCAGGTCAGCTTTATACTAAGTTCATACTCTTATCCAGGCTTCCCTGGTGGCTCAGAGTGAAGAATCTTCCTGCAATGCAGGAGACCTGGGTTCAATCCCTGGGTTTGGAAAATCCCCTGGAGTAGGAAAGGGCAACCCACTCCAGTTTTCTTGCCTGGAGAATTCCATGGACAGAGGAGATTGGCAGTCTATATAGTCCATAGGGTTGCAAACAGTCAGACACAACCGACCAACTTCATTTCATACATGTTACTCTGTTGACTGAATCAGTGGAAAAAAAATTTAGAGGTTTGCCATCCAGGAATTAAACACTTGCTTATGTGACTGTATTCTATGTAGCATTTTTCTTTTACACTAAGTTGGTTTTTTTTTTTTAAGTCTTAGAAATAAATTTATAAAGTCTAGTTCAGGAAAAAAACATCTTAAAACCCACACTCCATTTTATTCTTCAGGGATGAAAGGCTGTTCAGATAAATTTCTTTTGAACACAAAAGAATTTTTTAAATGATGAGGAGATTATATCATAAATAAAATAAGATGAAGGGTAAGATTACCCATAGGAATACAAGCCACACTCTCGTGTATGGCTGACGGAGGTGGGTCTCACATTTGCGGTTTCCTTGCCAAGAGAGGATGGGATCGATTATGAAATTCACAGTGTTTATAAGCTAAAACCAAACCAGCCGTACCAGAGAGGAACAGCTGGTCTTGAATCCAAACTTGTCCTTGTTCAAGAATCAAAATAATGATCTTCCACTGTTTTCCAAAATAGAAATAGTGCATCTAAAAACTGGGGAAGAAAGATAATGCCTTTGAATATTTACTTCCTGGGTACTCTGTTTTAAGAAAATCACACCCAACCTCAACTATCTACTAGAAATTTAATTCTGTAAATTATTTCACTAGTTTATAATTCTTACATGGAATTTTGGAGTTTTTTGCTTTGTTTTTTGCTTGTAGGGTAAAATCTGAGTTACTGATGCATTCATATTTGGGAGGTATTACTTTAGGTTAAGCCTAGATATTCTATGGGCTTCTCTGGTGGCTCAGATGGTTAAGAATCTGCCTGCAATGCAGAAGACCAGGGTTAAAAACGCAGGTCAGGAAGATGTCCTGGAGAAGGGAATGACTACCCACTCCAGTATTCTTGGCTGGGAAATCCCATGGACAGAGGAGCCTGGTGGGCTACAGTCCATGGGATCACAAAGAGTCAGACAAGACTGAGTGACTAACACATTCATTTTCATTATGGGGTACTGGCCTAGAGAGGAAAAAAGTATCACTGGACTACATGTTAGAAGATATTTCTCTAGTTATAATAATAACTGTGATGTTTCAGAGCTCAGTTTTGGATTCAAACATAGCTAAATTTGAATCACAGATCTGTCATTTACAAATTGCATAATATTTGGATGGGTTATCTCATCTTTCTGCATTCCCTTCTTCATTTGTGAAATAGGAATGATATTAACTGCCACTGAGTGTTGTTTTGAGAACTAATTAAGAATTTAGTTAACAGTTGATATCAATGTCATTACCATGTAAGAAGTTGTATGATGTTCAGCAAGTTACATTTCTGGGCTTTGGTTTTCTGATCTATAAAATGGAGAGATTGGACTAAATGAGATCTAATTCTTTGCTCAAATTTTATATCCTATGAACCCAATGATATATTATTACTTGTTTCCTTTTCTGTGTATTCATGGCACACCAACAGACATATTATTGTACTTGATAACATGTGTTATAATATGTTTGGTTTTCCCCATGCCCTTTTCAGTGCCAAGTCTGACATTTAAAGAGTGGTCAAGAAATGTTTATTTGAAAAAAAAAGTTTATTTGTGAATGAATGAACAATGAATGACGAGATAGATGAATGGACAACTTAATATCACATAATCCATGACAATAAAGTACAGATAATTGAAAGAGACAAGAGCTTTCCTGGTGGCCCAGTGGTTGAGAATCCTCCTGCCAACGTGGGGGACACTGGTTTGATCCCTGCTCTGGGAAGATCCCATATGCCATGCAGCAGCTAAGCCCGTGTGCCACAACTAAGGAAGCCCACGTGCCCTAGAGCGCCATGCTCCACAGCAGGAGAAGCCACCACAGTGAGAAGCCCTGGCGCCACCCCTAAAGTGCAGCCCCCACTCTCTGCAGCTGGAGAGAGCCTGGGCACTGCAACGGAGACCCAGGCCAACTAAATAATCAATAAATAAATCCTGTTTTAAAAAAGAGATTTAAAATAGCTATTCATTTTACTATTACTCAGCTATAAAAAGGAAGACAGTTGGGTCATTTGTAGAGACCTGGATGAACCCAGAGACTGATGCACAGAGTAAAGTGAGTCAGGTAGAGAAAAACTAGTATTTCATACTAACGCATAGACATGGAATTTTAAAAAATGATTGGTATAGATGATCTTATTTACAAAGCAGAAATAGAGACACAGACATAGAGAACAAATGCATGGATACCAAGGGGGAAAGTGGGGTTGAGATGAATTAGGAAATTGGAATTGACATACATACACTATTGATACTATGTATAAAATAAATAACTGATGAGAACCCATTATATAGCACAGGGAACCCTACTCAGTGCTCTGTGCAGATCTAAATGGGAAAGTAATCCAAAAAGAGGGGATATATGTATATGTAGAGCTGATTCATTCTTCTGTATAGTAGAAACTGACACAACATTGTAAAGCAACTATACCCTAATAAAAGTTTTTAAAAATAAAGTTAATAACTAGAAAAAATAAAGCAACTATACTCCAAAGTATATTTTTAAGAAATCTTACCGAAGTAGAAAAAAATAATAATCTTTATTATTATCTAAATTCAGGTAAAGAAAAAATTTAGTTGTGGTGGGAGTTTTGTAATAATGCAAGAAAGAAGAGGTGACTAAGGCTATGAACACAAATCAATGTTTTTTAAAGAAATCTACACATCACTGTCTTCACAGGTGAAGAGTCTCAATTCATCACAGCCCAAAGTTACTGAGGAAACTCTGGAATTTGTCTACCAGGACAATTTCAAAACTGTACTTTGCCTTCAAGTAAATTCAAGAATAGGTATAAGTATATGTGTAATTAATTCACTTTGCTGTACAACTGAAACTAACACAACATTGTAAATCAACTATACTCCAACTTAAAGAAAAAGTAAACTCAAGAAACAGGATTGGGTTTTGTTTTGTTGGTTTTACATGTTTATTTTTTGCTATTCCCTTCCAAACCTATGATTTTGAAATCATTTTTTAAAAAGTAAACCAGAGTGGTGGAATGGTGGAGGAGGCTCAAGAGGGAGGATATATATATATATATATATATATATGCATAATTATGACTGATTTATGTTGATGTATGGCAGAGACCACCACATTATAAAGCAATTATCCTCCAATTAAAAACAGTAAACCTATTACTACAAGTTATATAGTGATAAAGTGACAGTTTAAAAAATAAAAAAAGTAAGACCTGTTTTTTGCTGCCTGTGGGACTAATATGCAACCACTTGATTAAATTTGTTTTCACCTGGGCATTGTTAAAATAGTTTGACACCTTTGGATTTAACAAAATTTCAACTTTCCTCCAGGTCCTAATTCTCAAAAGAGACTAATACCATTATTTTAATGTGGCCTCAGATGGTAATGATGCTTTGAGATAAATTTAAAGTATTTAGCCACAATCCTGGAAAATTTGTAGTGACTATGGTATTCTTCAAGGAGAGTATCTGCAAGGAGATCCAACCAGTCCATCCTAAAGGAAATTAGTCCTGAATATTCACTGCAAGGACTGATGTTGAAGCTGAAATTCCAATACTTTGGCCACCTACTGAGAAGAGCTGACTTATTTGAAAAGACTCTGATGCTGGGAATGATTGAGGGTAGGGGGAGAAGGGGATGACAGAGGATAAGATGGTTGGATGGCATCACCGACTCGATGGACATGAGTTTAAGTAAACTCCGGGAGTTGGTGATGGACAGGGAGGCCTACTGTGCTGAAGTCCATGGGTTCCCAAAGAGTCAGACACAACTGAGTGACTGAATTGAATTGACTGATGGTACTCTTAATTTGAATAACTAATTTAAATATTTTTCCTGTCTTTCTACCTTGGCTAAGCCAATAGACTGTATTTTGGAATACAGCCTACTCTATTGAAATAGAGAGTTATCAGGTTCCAGCAAGAAACTAGAGGAAATTTCAAAGATACAGAATCAGTTTCCCTTTCAAGATATTGACTACTATGTGCTGCTCTATTTTTAGAACATCACTGGAGAATTTGAGTTTAAAAGGTGTTCTTAATGAGCTATAATCATGGCAATGAACTACAGATGTTTTCTTAAATTCTGCAGTTGATACAATTGTAGAAAAGTTGATACTGTTGGCAACTTTTTAAAAGCAAACCTAAATTCTTTTCATAAAGATAAGAAAATGTACCTTTGTGTGTGTGTAAGGGATAGAGACAGATAGACAGACAAGACTATAGACTAACTCTCAAAAAACAGGAAAAAATGGAAGATGTGACAGAAGTAACTAGTTTAGAACTGTTTTTAAGAAAGTCTTTAAAATCTACCAGTAAATCCTTCTACCCACTAGAAACCTCTCTCCTAGGGCTTCTCCAGTAATGAGCCCCATTTTCTGTTTAGACGAGCACTTAGTGACCTATTCAGTTATTCTTCTGATGCCCTATTGGGGTAGCTGAGGAGTTATTTCCAAGTCCATGCTGTGATGCATGAAAAGGGATTAAAAGGGAGCATTCATCACACCTTTAATTATTTAGTTTGCTTCCAAATTATTCAGAAATATTTGAAAATATTTGAAAAGCAAGAAAATACTCCCTTAAAAATCAAAGGAATGAAGTCTTAATAA